>PVIJ01010966.1:6002-57369 GCA_004024925.1 Scalopus aquaticus
GGCGAGAGGGTTCACCAGAGACAGAGCGGGGAGCAGAACAGGCAGATCAGAAATACACTGCTGAGGGGAGCAGCGGGCGAGGCAGGAGAGGTCTGCCGCACCATGTGGGATTCTCCCCTGGCTGGGCGTCGAACTCGCGTCGCCGCTGCCGACAGCTCCACAGCGCAGCTCTCAACCGCTGCGCCACCGGGGAGGCCCCCATTGTGGGCCTTTTACCATGAACACATAATCTGGACCCGTTTCTTTTTAAAAAAGATTTGCAATATGTACACCATTACACAAAAACAAAGGAATCTGTATTTTATGACCGTGTATGAAGATGTCAAATTTGACCTGGACTAGGGTTCACGTCTGGTAAAAACAGATGCTTGAGGACTGAGGCTTTTTTCCGAGCTCAGCTCCGCTGTTGCAGGGTGGAGCCGTGGCTTCCAGGGTGGAAGATCTATGTGACTGCCTATAGGGCACGACCGAGGCGCCCCAGAATTCCCCTACAGCCTGACCCTCTCGCTTATAGCTGCAGTACATTCAGACTTCGCTTAAAGGCGCACGTCTCTGCGAGGTGTGATGGGGAAGCTGATCGAAGCACCTCTTTGTTATCACACGTTATTACATTCACGTGATAATGAACTTGACAGGTGAACAAGGCCAATGGGTAGAGGACAGGGAAGTTTTCAGATTTTGTTTTGTTTTTTTGCTTGGTGTGGGGAAATGGAAAAGTTCTAAAATGTAGTCACCCCACATGGGTAGGGTGGGGGCCAGAGTGCCACCTTAACTGAACTCACAGCCCCCCAGGGGCCCAGTGAGAAAAGGCTCTGGGTTCTTCGGAAGGGGGTTAAGGAGACCTGATGGAGTACAGAGGCCTGGTGAGCCACCCCCCTTCCTGCCCTTCACGAATAGAGAAATTGCGAGCCTCAGGAAAGGGTAGTGGGGACTTAAGACTGGACCAAGACCTTTGGTTTCTATGTAGGTGTCCCCAGAGCTGTGGGGCAGCGGCCTAGGATGGACCATCAAAGCATCTGCCAGCACGGCCCATGCCTGGCCCTTTATTTCAGCCAGGAATCCTCATCCAAATCTCACCGTGACATGACAAGCTCTATTTTAGAAGCTAGAGACACCACAGTGAATGAGACATGGACCCTGACCTCATAATTACTAAACAAAGGAATATTTGGGTGATTTTTAGCTTCTGTTAATGCAACCTGGCATGTGAAAATACCTATGAAGGCTGGACACGTGTCTTGCCCGTAGCTGCAACTCTTCAAGTTAATTGCCTTATTTTCCTGGCAGGAAACAGCTCATAACCACACACATGACTTGAGCCAGGAAATCAGCTTCAGCTTAATCAATATTTAGAGTGTGATGTGTAGCTAATCAGTGTGGGTTTTGTACATAACAGAGGTGGCCACAACTTGGGGTGCAGCAGCCGCCCACTGGGCCCGCTCCAGTGTCCTGTCTGCCCGTTTCTTGTACTGCATCGGTACCTGAAAGACTGCAGCCTGTCACGCCTTGTTGAGGGATTTAAACCATGCTCAGGACTAGCCACCTGAAGTGATTTTGAGGTCCTCTTTTGGGGCCAGCAAACCCCAACACTACTGAGAAAACAGTGCCATCGCCCTGAGGTTTCTCTTACATCCTAGCTATCACTCACGCCTCTCCAGCTGGTTCAGTAATCGCTTGTCTAGCTCCAGTTTCTCATCCTCCTTAGGTCATTATCGAAAGAAACAACAGCAAGATCCCTGGTGGGCTAGGGGTTAAGTCTCAGTTATCACTGTTAACCACCTGAGTTCGATCCCAGGCCAGGGAGCTAATCCACATGGCAAAGCAGACCTCTCCTGTCTTGCCCGCTGTTCCCCTCAGCAGGGTATTTCAGTCAATTTGCCTGTTCTGCTCCCCACTCTGTCTCTGGTGAATCCTCTCAAACAACCCTCCCTTCCTACTGGCACTTCTGGCTAACACCCTAGTCCTTCTACACACAAACACCGCCCCCCCCCCAAAAAAAAAAAAAAAAGCAATAGCAAATGTTAGCCTTGGCCAACAGGAAATCTTAACAAAGGAACAAATCCACCCTCATCCAGACATATGTGAAATTATGCCTTACTGGGTTGTTTATCTCTTTTCTCCAGTATGATCATTTTTTGGAAAAAGCATACACTATATTCTTCAGCATTCTAGAGTAAAACCTTGGTCATTTATAATAGTGGCCCATGGGCCAATTCAGCTGTTGTTTTGTGAGCAAAGTTGTCCTGGGTGCCAGCTGTGCCTATCCCTTGAAGCTCTGGCGGCTTTCTTGATACCAGAGTGGTGCTGAGTGGTTGTGATGGCCATCGAGTGGCCTAAAAACCTACAATATTTACCATGTGGCCCTGTTTTACAGGAGAGGGTGCTGACCTCCGTTCTAGAACAGCGTTCTCCCACAGAAAGACAAAGTGAGGCACAAAGGTGGACAACCTATGTAATTTCAATTTTTTTTGAATGATTAGGTTAAAAAAGTAAACAGAAAAAGGTGAAATTTATTTGAGGAACATTTTATTTAATTCACTGTATCCTGCTATCATTTCAACATGTAATCCAGTTAAAAATGATGAGATATTTTACATTTTTTTTAGATTAACTCTTTGAAATTCGGTGTTAGTTTTACACTTACAGCACCTCTCAGCCTGGATCAGCCGCATCACAAGGGCTACCATATCAGATAGCAGCCCTCTAGAACTCATCAGCCTTGGATTTGCTTCGCTGCACTTCAGACTTTGAAGCAGGTGGAAATAAAATCACCTTCCCATGTGTATATGGAGATTCCTTTAAAACTGATTTTGAGGGAAGGCCCCGAAGAGGGCACCCAGTCAGGTGTCCCATACCTTTTGCATTCTGGTCTGTCACCACTGATCTTGCATTGGGGAGCCAAGTTGGGGAGCCATATGGGTCACCAAGCAGCACTGACACCACGCTCAGCACATGGCTCTTATTAATGCGCACAAGTGGATGGAAGCATTTTTAGCAATAAGATGTAAACTAATGAGGATCATTAATAACTGCACTCTGCAATGAAATCTTATGAACTCAAATAGCCTTTCCCCAGCATTGTGTCTAAAGAGGTTTCCACTGGAGTGCCTAGTGTCAGCATTAAAATGGTGTTGAAAAAAAATCAAAGTTAGGGGCCTCCCTGGTGGTGCAGCGGTTGAGCGCTGCGCTGTGGAGCTGTCAGCAACGCGTGATGTGGGTTCGACGCCCAGCCCGGGAGAGTCCCACATGGTGCGGCAGACCTCTCCTGCCTCGCCCGCTGCTCCCCTCAGCAGTGGATTTCTGATCTGCCTGTTCTGCTCCCCACTCTGTCTCTGGTGAGCCCTCTCGCCGCCCCACACCTCTGGCCTGTACCCCAGCTTGTATAAATAAATCCTAAAAAAAAAAAAAATCAAAGTGAGAGAACTGGACTTGGGTGAGGTTTTAAGGTATAGTACATGAAGAGAATGAGGAAGAGGTCTTAAGTCATTCTTTGAAGAGGAACACAATGTGATATTTAACTTACCACAGCATGTCCGGGGCTCTGTTCCCTATTGTCTCGATAAGCAAATGTCTCTTTGCTGTGTAATTGAGGAAGAGAAGCACCGAGGCTTTGGCATGGGGGGACCAGCCCCCCAGTGGCTACTGTGCCAGTCTGGCTCCTGTAGCTGCCTCCAGCTTCAGCGGAATTCTGTTCTGGGCTTTGCAGCTTGATTTACTTTTTTTTTTTTTTTTTTGAGATAACATTCATTGGCAATGCCATATAGGTTCCGAGATTGCCTTTTCTCATTGGACCTGCCACCAAATGTCCATGCTGGATAGTGTCCTGAGAAGGAGGCAACATCTTGGCACATCTGGCCAGATGAATAAACCACGGCTTCGGGACAAATGTTGGGGGCAGCTCTATTCACACAGAATTCAGCCTGGAGTTCCCAGGCAGCCGTGAAATGTCAACTCTGTAGTCTCGCTGTTGTGTGCTCTGGGGTGCGGACGTGGGAGAGCAGGGAAGGAGTCAGCGTCGGGGCTGGCCGCTGCGAGCCACCAGCTGGGGCATGTTGGGGAGAATCACCTCTCTGTTGCTATTTCCTCTTCCGAAAAAACGGGACAGGCGGGCCAGCTCATCACCCAGAGCTCATCCGCTCCAACATTCTCTGCTCCTAATTATACGATTATTTTTTATATCTGTTTCCCTCCCTGTAATTTGGAAGTATAAGTGAAAACATAAAACAGACCTCTCGCTGTGGGGGCGGACAGTTTGGTCTGTACCCCCTGTTTACATATTTCTTCCCACAGGTTTCCCATGACTAATCAAAAGCCACGGGCAGCCCTTCTATTCTCCTGCCATTTGGAGAAGCTACATTCTCCATTTCATCTTTCAGGACTGCTGTTTCTCTCCTCCTTTCCCCCCACTTTTTGGGGGAATAGTCATGTAGTACAAAGTTGAAAATATAAGTAAGGATAAATAGTGCAGATCTGTCTCTAAAATGTGCCATTCTTTGTACAAGCTCCCAGTGCATGTGTAGCTGCGTGAGTATAGATATATCTCTATATACTATATCTACATATCTGATGTGTATATTGTACATATATAATTAATAATGTATGTATATAAATATATATATTTCCTTTTAAAAATTCTAAACAGTACTTCTGAAACTTGCTTTTAAGAAAGCCCAAACTTTGAAGATTGTTTCATTGTCTGTACTTGACAGTCGTCTTTGATTTAACAGCTGTAGAGTACTCCACCAGGGGAGGCACTATAATTTCCTTAACCAGCCCTCTCTTGATGGATATTTGGGTTTTCTATCTATCTCTGGCTGTTAGAAGCTGTACAAAAATCACTTTGCACACTTTTGAGCATAAAATCACTGAGGGCATGATCCTAGAAGAGGAATGATTAGACCAGAGGCCAGGTGCCTTTATGTTTTTGATGGTTTCTTCCTGGCCACCCTCTACAGCAATAACGCCCACAAGTAGCACTGAGGGGACGCACTCCTGCACTCTGGCCAGTACGATGCTGTAGGTTAAATGAGAATTATCAGGTCTTTCCACTCTCCCCTCAATGATGGACCTCTGTAGGCCTACACGCATGCCTGATGGCGGGCACCTGGAGTAAGGTATGGGCCTGTGTGAAGGGGCACACCTGAGCTGGAGACTGGGCTTATTAGCAGCAGCAGCAGCAGCAAACAGAGAAGAAGCAGAGAACCGTTCAGGGTGCAGCAGAGACCACGAGACGCCACCAGAGAGCCTGAGAGAGTGAAGATTCGTGGGGGGCTAGGAGGCCTGCCAGCCTTCCGGCCCCGCAACCTGCCCTGTACATGGCTGCCTCACTTAAAAGACCATTAAAAGTCTAAAAAGCCACCGAGGGTTCCAGGACTCCTCCTTCCGAGCTGTCTGCCCAGACCATGGAGAACCTGTGCTCCTGGAGTCTTCTTGCCACAACAGATGTGTTACGGGCCTTTTTGATCTCCGAATCTAATAGTTAAAAATGGGATTTCAATGCAGGTTCAGTTTGCCTTTCTCTTCCTCTGAGTGAGAATTTACTATTGATGGACTATGTCGTTTGCTCACTTTTTTTTTTTTTTGATCGTCAGTCTTGTTTCTAATTGACTGTCAGTGCTTTAAAGTGGAAACACCATCACCTTTTACAGAAACCTTCATTGATTCTTTGCTGTCAGTATCAAGCCCGCGTTCCTTAGGCTGGAACTCAGCATCCTCCAGAGTAAGGACCCTGGCTTTCTTTTCAGCCTCATTTTCCCCTGTTCTTTTGTGTCTTTACTCCTCAAACCACGTTTTTCACTAGTCTCCAAATACATCCAGGCATTTCCCTGCCTCTGGCCCCTGCTTGGGCTGTTTGTACCTCTTACAGCCTCTTCCCCAAAGAACGTTTCTTCCTCCTAAAACCCACCTGAAAATCATCTCTCCCCATCCCAGAGCCCCCGCCCACTCAGAATGGGTCTCACCTGGTGCCATGTGCCTTTAGGTCGCTGGTCGTTTGCCTGTAGCATGGTCCCTGTCTTGCCTGTATCACTTATTCGTAAACACGCTTCCCTCATACTCAACATCACATCTTATACACTTGGGCTTCTTCCACAGTCCTCAGCAAACTCTGAAGAAAGGTGTCCTTATTTCTTCCCTCTTTGGAGAAGACATATGACCTTTTAAAAGGTGGTAAAGTTATGCATGGCATAAAATTTTACCATTTTAAACACTTATAAGTGTGCAGTTAAGTGGCAGCACACTCACACAGTTTTGCATCCAGCACACCCTACATTCTAGAGCTGTTTGCATCACCCCAAACTGACACTCTGAGGCTAGCAGAGAGTAATTCCTCCTCCCCTTCTCCCCCCAACTCCTGGCTGCCTCCATGCTCATTTCTGCCTCTGGGAATCTGATGACTTGTTACCTCATAGCAGTGGAGTCACGCAGTATTTATTTTTGTGACTGACTTGTTTCACTCAGCATAAAGTCCTCCAAGTTCACCCATGCTATAGTAGGTGTCAGAGCTTCCTTTTGAAGACTAAATGAACTCTATTGTGTAACCAGTTTTATCCAACTGTTCATCCACCTTTTGTCTATTGTGAAAAATGCTGCTGTGGACATGTGTGTCTATGACTCTCTCTTCGAGTCTCCGCTGTCGAGTCTTGGGTATACTCAGAAGTGGAATTGCCAGACCATTTTGCAATCCTCCTGTGTGTGGAAGATCTGTTGTGCTGTTCTCCATAATGGCTGCACCGTTTTTACCTTCCTACCAAGGATGCCCAAGGGGCCCAGTTTCTCTGCATCCTCTCACCACTTGTTTTTTTCTGTGGTTGATTGCCACACTCATGGTTGTGAAATGGTCCAAAGTAACCTTTACGCTATTGTATTCTGAATGCCTGAATCATCCAGTCATATTTAGAACTCTGACCACGCATAGGCCAGTGCCTCGAGCTGAAAACATTGCCTTGATTTCATGACCAAACTCCCCAGATTTCTTCTGGAAGGACTATTGACACAGAAAGGACTTTGTCTTTTCAAGTACTGGATTCAAAACAAACAAAAAAACAAAGCCCAACATAACATGCTGCTAAGTCCACGGCACACATGGCACCAAGTCTGGTGGAGGAATCCGACAACGCGTCTGTGGTGTAAGCCTGGCAGAGCGATGCGGAGCAATGAAAACCCCCTGCTGGTCCCTCCAGCATGCGCGCTTGTCCTGGCTCTGAACTTGCGGGAGAAAAGGGGCTAGCGTGGCCTCCCTCTTATGTGCCTTCTCTGGTGCACTTTGAACTGTTCATTCCCCCTTTGATTTGGCTGCATCTGATCACCGTGTGAAGTCAGGGCAATAGTTTGGAAATGTCGGAAACTGGATTGTCTCGTTTTGTTGAGGTTCACTGCTACTGGATTTCTTCTGAACTAGCTCCTCCCTTTGGAAACTGAGTCTGGAATGCTTGCCAAGTGGTTTTGAAGTCACAATTTCATCAGCAGATGCCACCGAGTCCGGGGAGAGGGTTTCACGTGGCCTCGGCTTCATGTCTGCTGTGCGTGCTGGTTTGTCCCTAATGGTTCAGTCGTGGTTTGCACAGCTTTCGTCTTCCACCTCCATGGCTCTCGGTAGAAGGATATTCTTTATCCCAGGAAAAGCGTGAACCCTGTATCTGTGAATAGATGCTTTAAAAACTCTATTTCATTCTCTGTTTTTTCCCTTTTCAGAATTTTGTGCCGTCGCTGGGCAGGCAGACATCCCTGACGACGACGGTGATGCCCAAAGCCGAGGAGAGCGTGGCTTACAAAGACTTTATTTACTTCACCGTCTTTGAAGGGAACGTGCGCAACGTTTCTGAAGTCTCGGTTGAGTATTTATGCTCTCAGCCTTGTGTTGTCAACTTGGAAGCAGTAGTTTCATCTGAGTTCAGAAGTAGCATTCCCGTGTACAAAAAAAGGTGGAAGAACGAGAAACATCTTCACACCAGTAGGACACAAATAGTACATGTGAAATTTCCAAGTATCATGGTATACAGAGATGACTATTTCATCCGACACTCCATTTCCGTATCCGCGGTGATACTACGCGCCTGGATTACTCACAGATATGGTGGCGGAGACTTGAATGTTAAATGGGAGGAAAACCTGCTCCGTGCGGTTGCCAAGAATTACACGCTGCTGAAGGCTGTCCCACCTTTTGAACGCCCTTTCAAAGACCATCAAGTGTGCCTCGAGTGGAATATGGACTATATTTGGAACCTCTGGGCAAACAAGATTCCCCAGTGTCCTCTTGAAAATGGTAGGTCATTTGCCTTGCCAGGAACAAGTCTCCATTTCTTCAAATAGCTGTGTCATATGAGGGTGGGGGACAGAAAGAAAAGGGAGGGAAACGCCGAGACTGGAATGTTGGACTTTGGGGACAGAGAGGGAGGGAAGTAGAAAGGGGAGAGAGGAGAAAGATTGGGAGAGAACAGGAGATGGCCAT
Source organism: Scalopus aquaticus (assembly GCA_004024925.1). NCBI lineage: Eukaryota > Metazoa > Chordata > Mammalia > Eulipotyphla > Talpidae > Scalopus > Scalopus aquaticus. Next base: position 14,452 of record PVIJ01010966.1, read on the forward strand.
GAGCGAGGGAGAGGCGCTGTGGAGGGGGGACCTTACGGGGGCTGGACCTGCTGTAAGTTGGAAAGGAGTCTTAATGCCACTAAACAAGGATTGGGGAAAGCTCTCTCCTTCCCCTCACAAATCCACAAGTGTGAGTTATTTTTAAGTGGAGTGTTTTGTCCTGGAGGAGATGAGAACCAGAAGGAGTCTGTCAGACAGGAAGGTGGCGTCACACGATGGTGTTCAGCCAAGCAGATCTGGCTTCGACTCCTGGCTCCCCACCTGCTTATGTAACGTTGGAGTTTTGGGGGCCTCAGTTTTCTTCTCTGTAGAATGGGGATAGTAAGTAACCATTCCCTGAGAGCAGGATGGTAAGAATTCAATGAATGCCATTTGCTTTGCATGCAATTGGCACTCAGTAAAAGGTAGCTGTGAGGATGATGGAGTTGCAATGCTACATCTTATGCTAAATGCCACATGGCCACAGCCCCAGGGTGTCCAAAGCAGGAGGCTTCTGTGCCCCTTTCCAGCTTCCTCGGGCCCCAGGGTTGGAGAGCTCTGGCTACTGGTACCTGCCTAGGGTCTGGCAGTTTCCCAAAGTGTGACCCTACACCCACCTATGATGGAACCACTCAGGGCTCTAGTGGCAAATGCAAATTCCCATGCCCCATCCATAACTGACTTGGTCAGGATTTTTTCAGGGGAGAACCCTGGAATCAGCATTTTAAGCATCTTCCCACAAGTCCAATTTACCCTAAAGCTTGATCTAATATACTGTGAGCGATGACAGAGCTGATTCAGATTTCACCAGTTTTAACATGCACCAGTTTTAACATGCACTTGTGTGTGTATAAGTGTCTCGTTCTCTACACTTTTATCCTACACTTTGGTTTAATTGCCGAAATCTTTATCTGGCATATTCCATGTTTGTGCAGTGCTTTAAAAAGAGAGATAGCTAGAAGAAGACAAATTCCTTCTCTCTCTCTCTCTCTCTCTCTCTCTCTCTCTCTCTCTCTGTGTGTGTGTGTGTGTGTTGGGGGTCGGGTGGAGTAGGTAATTAAATGTCTAAAATCGTCAAGCTTCTTGCATTTTGATGATCAGTGTCATCCCTTTTCCAGCCAGAGCCTGTGCTAGCTTCTGTCTGGAGAGCCTTCCACAGGGACACCTCATTTGTTAAGGAGAAGGAGGCACGGGGCACACACAGCCCCAGTGTTGCTTTGCCTCTGATCTTGTCAGGGCTTAATGATTCCATTTCATGTTTGGCAAATCACATATTTCTCATTGAAGAATGACTAGGTTGCAAGCTGGAAGTTTTCAAATGAAGTCATTTAGGAACTGGCTGAGTTCTTGGGGTGCCTGAACAGACCCTTAAAATGTGCAGTGGCTTTTCTTTCTTTTGTTATTTTTTCCCCCAGTCATGTGGCTCAGAAATAGCACTGTGGGACTTCTGCCCCATCTTCTTCAGACCATTACTTTTGGGGTAAGAAGGGATCTCATTAAAGCAGAACACCTTTTCAAAGAGTCAAAGTCCCCGAAAATAAGGAGGGAGCTCTGTGCGCCCTCAAAACCAGCCCTGTCTGCGTGGCTCTGATTTGTTCACTAAAAGGGAGGCACGTTTCCTCTCCACCTGTTTTAAAAGACAAATTAAAAGCGCGTCTGCTGGAACAGCTCTGTGGAAAGTGTCCCCCACCTGGTTCTTGATCTCAGTCTGGGGGTGGGAGGGGGCCAGGCCTCTGGCTTTTCTTAGCGGGTCCTTCTTATTCCACTCTTGATGGATAAGAGTCAAGTCAGAACAGCAGGGTGGCATCAGTGCACCGCGGGGTACCCTTCCTGCCTGGTCCCTGCAGAGGCTGCAGCCAGCACTAATGTGGCAAGTGTGGGGACATGTGCTGTCAAGCACCTGCTGTCCTGTGAGGGCCCCTCATCCAAGCCGAAGCACCCCCCGACTTGCTTTCATTTTCTTTATCATTTATGAAGGGAGCGTCAGCGTCCCCATGCAGGGTGTTCTGCGGGTGGGGCCGGAGACCCCGCCACAGAGGCAGGCTTGGGTGCGGGGCCCCAGGGTGGGATGGTCCTGGCCCCACCGGACATGACCCCTCTGCAGCTAGTTCCTTTTGCCAGGAGGTGCCAGGCCTGGCTGGGGTCTCACTGTTGGTGGAGGGGCAGCAGATCTCTGCCCAGTCCTGCTGAGCGTGCCTACTCCCCACTGGAAGTCAGCAGCCAAGGACACATGTGCAAGATGGGCCAAGCGTCCTTCTGGGGTGCCTGCTGCATTTCTGGCGTGGGGGGCCTAGGTAGCAAGGCACACGTGCCTGTGCTCATTGTGGTCCTTTTCCTTGGGGAAGGGGAACATTAACTCTTGTCCCCCACAGCCACATGTGTCCCTGACTCATGTGGGAACTGACCCAGAGACATCACACACAGGCCTCCACACACAGGCCTCGGTCTCAAGGGGCGTGCTTGAGCCCTCCCCCAGCCTCCTCATGCTATGTCGGGCCCCAGGCGCCACCTTCAGGCGGTACCCCGTGTTCAGTCGCTTCTCACCACGTGTGTTGCCGTCTTTCTGGTCTAAGCTGCTGCTGGCCCGGTCTGCGCTCCTGCTTTGCCCTCATCCCTCACAGCAGCTGGTGCATGCAGGTCACATCGCCCCACAGGCAGTGAGTGCCTCCCGTCGCAGTCAGGGACGGTCAGCCTCAGCTGTGGAATCTGCCCCCACCCGGTGCTGCCTTCCCGGCCAGGCTTCCTTCTGCCCACACAGGCTGGGCTCTTCTCTGTGAACATCCAAGTTCATTCCCATCCAAGTTCAAGTTGAGTTAGCTCCGTCCACCTAGTGTGCTCCTCCCGTCACTCCCAGTCTCCTCTCCTCATCTCACTCATACGCTTGCACAGGAGCCCGCTCAGCAGAGATGCTTTCCTGGCCCTCATCTGAGACCCCACCCTGCTGCCACGCCCCACGACCATCCACTCTATTGCCTTCATAGTCTTTTCACCTCTGGACCTTGTAATTACACATATTTAATTGCTCGTTTGCCCAATGGGTGTTGCCATACTAGAACGCAAGCTCTGTAAGGCCTGGGTCCTGGTTTGCTTTGTTCTGGTGACCAGCGCTGGCCAGTGCCCCTCCACTGAATGACAAACGCTTCTAGCCAAAGGGCAAGAATCTGTCTCTGTCTTGTGCTTATGTGTGACCTGCACATTGCCACAGCATCGTCACAGGGCTGTTGTCACCTTAGGAGGTGTGCCGGGCTGGAGCTGCTGTGCCCCGCTCCTGGGCTGCTGTGCCCCGCCCCTGAGTTGCTGTGCCCCGCCCCTGGGCTGCTGTGCCCCGCCCCTGAGCTGCTGTGCCCCGCCCCTGAGCTGCTGTGCCCCGCCCCCAGGCTGCTGTGCCCCACCCCTAGGCTGCTGTGCCCCGCCCCCAGGCTGCTGTGCCCCGCCCCTGAGTTGCTGTGCCCCGCCACAGGGCTGCGCGGCAGGACAAGCCCCTTTGGGCTGAGTCTGCAGCCCCCCCAGGCAGTGATGCACTCTAGGAGCCACATTCACCGCCCCCGCCTGCCCTTACAGTTAGAGTCTGATTCCCTTAGGTCTTGGCAGTTCCTTTTATTGGGAAGAGTTACCATCCTTGACCCCGTCCTCCCCGTAACAACCTGCCCTTTCTCATCTTCCTGACAAAATCAGACCCATGTTTTAACCTGCAGCTCAAATTCCCATCCCTCTCCCACTTGCTGCTCTAACGCCCCCCACCCTCCTTCTGGCTGCTGCTTTTTAATCTCCATGATCAGACTAACTCTCCACCTCCTGGGCCTCCCAGCCCCCCATGTGATGGGTACTCCACTGTCAAAGCTACAGAATTCAGAGAGGTAGAGTCACTTGGTCAAAGTCACACAGGTATTGATGATGGAGCAGGATTGGAGCCCAGCTAGTCCCCTTCCCAAACTCTACACGTGACCCTTAGGCTCTGCTGCATGTTGTGGAGATATTTATTTTAAGTGGTTCATTCATTAAAAAAAAATTAGTGTGCAGTTTATGTGCTGGGCACTTTCTTAGGCATCTTCCTAGAGAAGGTAACCTCTGAACGGAGACTTGAAGGTTGAATGGTTTTCACGGTCAGAAACTGAACAGTGGAAAGGGCGTCCAGGCCGAAGGGCAAGCAGCAGCCCGCACACCGGAGAAAACGCACGCCGGTGGGGGAGATGGAAGGAGGCTGCGTCCCCTGCCACCCTGTGTGAGGGGTGGCGAGCAGGGTTGTCATGCTGGCCCACTGGGGTGACTGGTGGGGGGGTTGCCTGGAACATGGTGTCCAGGAGGCTACTGAGGCTGAGTCTGTGCCGGTGAGAAAGGACTGTTCAAAGCTCTGCCTGGGGTAGAAATGTGGTTTCACACGAGCTGTGTCTCTGCTCAGGGAGAGTCTCAGGTGTGAGCTGGGCAATTCAGGGCATCAGATTGGACCAGCAGGTTGGGGCCACCCTGTGAAGGCTTTTTTTGAAAAAGTTATTTATTTATGCATATAAGAACTGGGGTGTATGCCAGAGGTGTCGGGGGATGGGTGAGAGGATTCACCAGAGACAGAGTGGGGAGCAGAACAGGCAGATCTACTGAGCTACACTGCTGAGGGGAGCAGCGGGTGAGGCAGGAGAGGTCTGTGCCATGTGGGAAACTCCCGGCTGGGGATCGAACTCCTGCTGCAGTGGCTGCTGCTAGCTTCATAGTGCTGAGACTTAACCTGTTGCACCACCAGGGAGGCCCCACACACTGTGAAGGTCTTTACATACTGTGCTCAGGGGGTATTAAGTATGTTATGGGGGTAGTAACATCCCGCCCTGCTGTCCGTCCTGGGATGGCTGGTTTATGCTCCTCTCAGCTCAGAAACTGAGAAACACGATGGCCTCCTTCTTTTCCACTCTCTCTTCCTTTCACTAAAATTTTTTTCATCTCAGATCCAGTGGGTCTAAAGCCTGATTTCTTATAACAAAATTCTGTGGCAACAAAGTAATGGAAGACTAAGTCAAATATTGCAACCAGGCTACCTGTCATCAAGGTGCTCTGTGTAATGATAACAGCCATGTACTTGGCACCCGAGGGGGAGAAAAAGACCTCATCCCTTTCTTCTCCGCCCTTAGTCACCGCAGTCTGAAATTTTCAGTAATAACACTAATTAATGCCTAGCATCTGTGTGGCCTTTTACAAGTTTCAAAACACCTTTTCCACACACATTGTCTCATTGAATCCTCATGATACTCTCATGGGAAAGAGTGTTATTCTTGTCCTGTCTTTCCAGAGAGGAGACTGAGACTCCGAGAGCTTGTTTAACTGGAGCCAAAGCTTTCGAGCTCTTTAGAATTTGCTAGATCGCCTCTCAGAATATGCTAATACAGCCCTCATCCAGGTTCTAAATTAGAAGGAATGCTCTTTATTTGGGGTTGAATTTTTACTGATGTGAATCATTCTGTTCCCTCACCCACTGGACTTTGTTTTCTTTGAAGCGGATTCAGCAGCCTCGCAGCCCTGGGGCGGGCACACCTCCCCCTCCAGCACGGAAATGCTCAGAGATGCTCTCTTCTTTTTTAGCCAAAAAAGTAATGCTCATACCTGGTAAAAAATTCAGATAATGGAAAAGGGTTTCTGGGAAGAGTAAGTCCCCACCCACCGCAGTCTCGCAGTCCCTTCCTAGAGGCAAACTCAGCATGCTAGCTTCTCATGTCTCCTGCCAGAACCGTCATCTGCTCATAGAAGATTCAGTTGATGGCGCCTTCTCTTCCAGCAGGCATGGGAGGGTGCTCTAACTCTGTCCTGTGCTTGCTAATGATACGTAGAGATTTTAAAGATTATTTATTTGTTTGTTTATTTATTTATGCATACAAGAGCTGGGGTGTAGGCCAGAGGTGTTTGTGTGTGGGTGGAGAAGATTCACTAGAGAAATACACTGAAATACACTGCTGAGGGGAGCAGTGGGCAAGACTGGAGAGGTCTGCTGCGCCATGTGGGTCAGCTCCCTGGCCAGGGATTGAACTCGTGCTGCAGTGGCTGCAGATAGCTTCATAGGCTGAGACTTAACCCCTTGTGCCACTTGGGAGGCCCCTGAGATTTTAATATATCAGCCTAGGCATCTCCACTTCATTCTTATCACTATCGGCTAAGCATTCGTTGTCTGACCAGCCACAATTTATTTTACCTGTCTGCAGCTGGTGGTCATACAGGTTGCTTCTAGTCTTTTACTGTTAACAAGAATCAAAACAGAAGTACACTCAGAAGATAAATTACTAGGAGTGGAATTTATTTTATTCTTAAGACCCTTAATAGTGAATATTCTCCAGACTTCCTTAGTAACTCACTCACTGTCTTTTGGGGAGGTGTTCTGACCTAAATCATACTTGCTAGAAAGGGGGAGTTTTTGCTCTCAGGCTTTGGCTTGAAAGAAGATAAAACACCCGCTCTCTGCTTTCTTAATGCCCTGTGTTTGGAAAGTGTTCTTGAGTGATCCTCGTTCTGGTATTACTGGGTTAGAGAACCTTAGCTTCTGTCCTCCGTGGTTCTGCACTCAGATTTGCAATCACACTATTCCTTGCATTAAGATGGCTCCTGACGTCTCCACAGATGCGCAGACGACTTCCGGACATGCTTTTGGGTGTTTGAAGCACAACTGCCTAGGACTGCATCACAGGCAAGCAAGCCCTCCCCAGAGCAGAGTCTGTGTCAGCCTCTGGTTCCCCCTTTGGGAACCAGAATTGGAGAATGGGCTATGCAGCCCCTCTTCCCAGGCACGCGACTTACCCCCAAATACTTAACAACTAGGAAAGAAGCATGGGGAAGCCTGCTCGTCTCCCAGTGCCTTAACAGGGTGGGGCGGGCGGTCTCTGCTGAGCAGCTCCACCCTGGATGACCGCCAGGGACGATAATGGTGGGACGCTTCAGAAGTGCAAGGCTGCCTCCCCCCTCATCAATATGGACACATTTCTGTGTTGTAGCAACCAGTGCAGTTCACACGGCCAGGCGAGCTAGCACCAGTGCTGCTTCCTTCTGGGAGGGCCTGGGAAAGGTGATGTGATCTACTAAGAAGCCCACTGGCTTATGGTGGGAGAGCAGGTTTGAGTCCTCTCCACACAGCCTTCAAGACACTGCCACTTTTCTCGTCTCTAAATGAAGGCATTTGTACCATATATAGTATCTAATGCTTCTTTTTCCTTTAAACTTTAAAGAAAAGAAACCAGCAAAAGTGGTCCAGGGGGTGGGTTCCGAACTTGAACTGTTTGCTGAGCATTTCATGATTACACCAGAATGATGCTTTTTTCTGCCTAAAATCCTCCTTCAAGATCAGCCAAGGAAGTGAATTTGGGGGAGGGATCTGAAAGAAGCAAGGTGGTTATTTGGTTTGGGCAGCATGAGGCACTTGCTGAGGCATGTTCCTGAATAGTGGGAGGTGCTATGCAAAGGAGCAAGGTTCAAATCCTGACTCGGCTTTATTCATGTGTCACTCATTCATTCATTCACTCACTCCCTAAATACTGAGGAGCTCCTATCAAGCGTTGGCTGGGTTCTGGGCATGGGAAAATGAATGACATACATTTCTTGTTGTCTTGAAGCTTACATTCTGGAGAAAATTGGGCAAACCACTTGACCTCTCTGGATCTAAGTCTTTCTACCTATAAATGTTCTCACGATTCTCCATTTCAGTGCCTCTGTTAGACAGCACTAATCAATTATAGCACTCCAAGCAGCCACAGCCAGTTACTAGAAAACAAATCTCTATGTTATCTTGGGCTAGAGGAATTCTTAAGTCCTTTCCTGCTTCCAAATCTCACTCTTATTATTTCTAGTTAAAAGGGAGGCAATATTATCCTGAAGGAAAATGGTAATAGAACTCCAAATCAGGGCATGCCTGAAGCTACAGATTTTGCAAGAAAACCACCGTCATTTTGGTTTTATTGGCTACAAAAGATAGGATTTTTTTGTAAAATTATTTAAGCTTCGGGGCTTAGATTTTCCTTCCACCGTCTCTTCGGCAAGTTCAAGTCACTTGCTTTGATTCCTGGATAAGGAAGAGTCTGGTCATCATTCACTTTGAACTCCTTTCGCTTTGGAAATCCCCTTTATGAAGGCAGTCTTTACTGGAGTTAGGTCAGGCAGAATCAAAGTCCACTCATTTTGATACCACTTTCTGCCACTCACCAGACGCCTCCCCAGCAGCCTCTAGCAGAAGACTTCGTAGGGGTTGCTGCGGCGCCATCTGTCCCCTTATGTTCCACTCCACACGTGGAGCCAAACCAAGGATGGACCGAGATCCACCTCTTGGTGAAATTTTCCCCCCAATTCCAAAGACACCCTTATTGTATTTCCATTTTTCATCTTTCCTCCCTGCCCCATAACAGACCAGCAAGTCCAGTGGACCCAAACTGGGTTCAAATTACAAAGAAAAGAAAAAAATTTAAAGCCTTCTGTTGGAATTGATCTCTCCACCATTTGGGGTTTCTAAGTGCATCTCTACCTGTACCAGCAGTTAGGTTTGAGGGCACTGAGGAAATTTTGGCTTGTTTGATTCTGTTAGATATTTACACAAGGGTCAGGGTTTGTAAAAAATGTTCTCTATGGTTTCCAAGAAACCAGAGGCACCTCTCTATATAATAAAACACTTTTCCCCACTGAAGAACAAGAAAAGGGTGCCCTGTGCTTCAGGGTGAAGCTCTTATATTTTGTGTCCACCTTGGCATTTTGTAGTTATACAGAAGTCAACTCTTCCCTCTCTGAGAAGCACTGGAAAATAGATTATTTCTACCATTTAATGATGGATGTTTAAACCAAGGAATCTTTTAGGAAAGAGAAAAGTGATCTTTATTCCTAAGTTGAGTTCAGGGAATTCTTGTAAGGGGGCAGATAATGGCAAATACATGCCTGTTAGCTTTGTTTAAAGCACTAAGACTAAGTATAGATGAAAAAACACTGCTCTCCCTTTAAGATTTGTTGTGAGCACCCCTCTCTTCTAGAGTCACAAAATTTTCCCACATTTGTGAAATAAAGTAGAAGGCTCCCTAGTTTTCATGTGTGTAGTGAGCAAGTTTTGCTCAGGATAGTGTGTTGAGAATATTGGGAAAGTCTGTACAGGAGAAAGAGACTATGATTTCATGAGGATGGATTCTGAAACCAAACTGCTGACTTTGATCCCAGCTCTTATTATCCGGTCCTCTCTAAGACTCAGTTTTTTCATCTGTTAAGTGGGAATAATAATAGAACCTATTCCATACATTATGGTGAATTTGAGTGAGATTATTCCTGAACTCTTTTTAATGCAGTACCTGACATATTCTAAGTGTTGAATAGATGTGTTATTATTTTTGGCAGCGACATCACCATTTCCTCCTATAGACTAGAATAAGAATCAGAAATATATAAGGATGAGAATTATATGACTATGTAGGATGAATTTATATAATACATATATTATTATTTACATATATATATTGTGTGTGTGTGTGTGTGTGTGTGTGTGTGTTTGCAACAGTTTAGAACATAGTGTGTGTTACTGAAGCATCAGCTGCTACTATTACTACACAAATTCAAAATGCTTTGCCTGGTATTGGAAGGGCGGCAGGTGAAGTGGTTAAGCACACACAGGACCTGAGCTGAGAAATTTCGCTCTACCACTTCCGATCTCTGTGACCTTAGGTGAATTCCCTTAACTCTCTGCCTCAGGCTTTCCATCTGTAAAATAGGACTAATAATAGAATCTGCTTTGTAAGGTTACAATGAGAACAATGAGATGACTCCATCAAGTGCTTAACAGGCGGCTGGCATATAGTCAATGTTCTAGAACTGTTTGCTAATATTTTCAGAGCATTTCATTGAAATGTTTGAATAGAGCCAAGCAGAGGGCTCCAGGGAGAATGTGACTTTCAAAGCCATGTTTTTTCTGAGATAATTGAGAGGTGGTTGTCTTGCTGTTTGCAGATGCAGTCACCCTTCTGAGCTTTGTCTATGCCTCCAGTGGAGAAAACACGGGGATCGTGAAGAAGTTCCCCAGGTTTCAGAACCGGGAGCTGGAGGTCACCCGACACCAGCGGATGGATTACCCAGTGTAAGGCGGGCAGGGAGGGGGCAGCTGGGGTCTTGCATTTTATCTGAGAACCAGGACAGGCAGTGGACTCCCTTCGGAGGATGGTCTTTTGCAATATGCTTTGGAAAAATGTTGAGATCATCCTAGTTTAGACAGAATTTGTGGACCCGAAAGCTTCCAAGTGTTCTGGCATTATTCGTGCACTTCCAATCCTCATTTTGCCATAGACTTTCTAGGTTGGTCCAGGAATGACTCAAGTTGAGGTGCACGTTGTCGTAGCCCACGCCTTGCTGGGTTTCAGGGCAGTCAGCCACAGCCAGCCCAGATCTCAGCCTTTGCTCTGCCTTTTCTGTCTTGGAAGATTGGATGAGCTGCCTGAAATCGCAAAACTTCTGATTCCCCTCCATTGATTTCAGCAAAACCCAGATATATTTTTTTCCTTCTGCTGAATTGAAGATGCTGAAAATGGTTCCTGTTTCACCTCAGACTAGATGGATTTAGCAGAATGAGTTAATTCTTCCCATGCTGCTGGCTGTAGAAAGATCTTGAGTCACTTTACTCAGCGTATGTTCTTGCTACGCTTCCTTGTAATAACTTATCTTCATGAGCTTGCTCAGCTGGGTGGGTCAGGGGGGAGCTGTGTGGCACCATCTGTTTGCATATCTTACTACTGATTTGGAGGCCAGTTTAGAAAGCCCAGAATATTCTAAAGGACTTACTTGGATATATCCCCAAAGAAACCTGGGGTTGCTACCACTTTAACTCAAACTGTGATTTGGTTATGGGGGAGATGGGGAGAACTCTCTGCTTGTTTTGACCTTGATTCATGTTTCGTGTGCAAAATGCAGTGACTCCCAGCTCCTCTTTGCACTGCTGCTCACTAACACATGTGGCCTCAAGTAAGTGTTCAGCAGTTCAGCAAATATTTGCAAAATGATCGATGGCTCACATAGCTTGGCTAAAAGTGTCCTAGTTAAGTAGACTACTGTTGTTTTATCCTCACTCCACAAATCACAGATGTACAATATATTTTTTCCCAACCAAAATAGCCCCAGTCCAGAAATGGAACAATAAGATTAGTTGTTCCACATTGGCTGGCGAGAACTGTGATCTGAACAACCTAATATGTGCATTGAAATAGTATATGTGGGTCCCAGTTAGCAGAGAGTGATGTCATTTGCAGATGATGACATTCTTCTACCTTAAGGCTTTTATCTTTGAAAGAAACCAAATTGCTAAAAAACCCTAATTATATTTTTTCTTCTGATCATCAAAATTACAATAGCTTCTTATCAAATCACCTCTTATTAAAATCCAGGGTTTTTTTTTTTTTTTTTTCTAAGTCTGGCTTTTAGACCTTAATCAAGAATTCAAATGGCAGGCACAGGAGATTCTCAGAGAGGCACAGAAACAGTTTTGGTGCAAGGTAGAACGTGGGCTAGTTTTGTACAATGAAGTTTAACTCCTGTCTTTGGCAGTTACTATAACTACCTCCTTTGTCTCAAAAATCAGGCTTTGCAAGCTGATCTCCCAGGATGAACATGAAGGCAAATTCATCCCTTCATTGGAAAGAAAGCAATTTACTTGGTCATTGTTCACTATAATTACCTGCTCCTGGATGATATCAATCTGCAGAATTTTTTTTTCCCCCTCACTTTTACAGGTTTACTCTTTCACTGTGGCTTTATTTACTCCATTATTGCAAAGCCAACCTCTGTGGGATTCTGTACTTTGTTGATTCTAATGAGATGTACGGCACACCTTCTGTATTTCTTACCGAAGAGGGTGAGTATAAAACGGAACCTGCAAAATGATACCGTAATTTTCGTGTGCTCTACTGGGAGATATGTCTGTCTAGAATAAGCCCATATTGTCGATGTGGCAGTTCAATGAGAGTGAAGACTCCCAAGTGTGGGCTTCCTATTAAACATTTTTCTGGAAGCTTAAAACAAATGTCTTATTTGCAAAGGAATGCACTTCTGTGCTTGGCTTTTTTTATTTTTATTTTTACTTGCAAGAACTGGGGTGTAGGCCAGAGGTGCAGGGGGGAGAGGGTTCACCAAAGACAGAGTGGGGAGCAGAACAGACAGATCTACTGAAATACACTGCTGAGAGGAGCAGCGGGTGAGACAAGAAAGGTCTGCTGCACCATGTGGGTCAGCTCCCTGACTGGGGTTTGAACTCATGTTACAGTTGCTGGCGATAGCTTAATAATGCTGAGACTTAACCCCTGTGCCACCATGGAGGCCTTTGGCTTTGTTTTTGTCTAAAGGAAGAAGGAACATGATCTAGTCCTGTAACATCTTAGGACAATTGCTGGAAAGGTGTAGCCCCTTAAACCATTACTGATTAATTTTTGTCACTTGCACGAGCTTTAATTTTCCTTTTAGGCTACTTGCATATTCAGATGCATCTTGTCAAAGGAGAAGACCTTGCTGTGAAAACAAAATTCACCGTACCTTTGAAGGAGTGGTTTCGACTGGATATCTCTTTTAATGGAGGCCAGGTACCCATTTGTATGCCCCATTAAGGATCATGCCAACATCATCACTTCATGTTAAGCTATAAATACAGGGAAAAAGGAGGCCTACAAAAGCAGATTTGGTAAATGATAAACTCTTTACAACTGTACACTTTCTCAATCAAGTGTTTATGGATGGAAGTTTAAATCATAAGATTCTCATCCCATTTAATTAACTTGCAGGGTGCTTCTTGTGACCATATTGCGAGTGGGTAGTAATATAACCAGCCACAGGACCTCAATGATCTGAGCAGTTAAATCCCTTTCACCTACTGAGATAGGCTTTGGGGAGATAAATGCTAAAAGAGCATTGGCTGAGCTTGTAGAGTGTAATCAGCTCTTACAACTTTTTTTTTAACAGGAAATTTATCGGTTAGTTCAGCCAAGAAATGGTTTCACTGTTTTTGGCAATTGAAACAATTGCTTGTGTTTGGCATGAAACAGACAAATAACAACCAACAAACATAAGTGATAATTCTCTGGTGGGACAGAGGGTCTTTATCTACTTCGTGCTATAAAACACTCCACATACAGTTTTAAACTCTCATAACACCGATTTTATGGATTATGGCAAATCTGTTGTTATAATGGAAGACAATTCCATTTTTTCAATCTGTAAGAGGCTGGTGGGCGGCTTTTTTTCCTAGTTATCTTGTTTTCTCAAAAGCTCTTCTTATTGATTGTGATTTTCTAGTAACAGAACTGGAAGAGACATTTTTGTGTGTCTTGTGGATTAGATAATTCACAGACTTCCTTTGGTGTTTTAGGTTGATCACCTTTCCTTTTTCTGAAAAAAATCAGGTCAGTCCTGGTGGCTTCCCTAAACACAGTCTGTAAATCTTAGCTGGTGTTTCTTTGTATGTTTGTTTCTTAAGATGTTAGGCGCCGTGGCCGTGGCCATGTTTTAGCTTCCGGTTGATGTAAGGGCTCTGATGGCATTAGGGCTTCGCTGCTGCTTTCTCCTAAGGAGGTCAGCTCACTCCTACATGTCATTTACACAGCTAGCAAACCAGCAGAGCAAATCACAGATCTTATTTTGCACCTGCTGAATGCAAGGCACCGTGCTCAAGGAGATTATAGACTATTTATGGCAGTCACATTAAGCAGGTGAAGGATGTCAGAAGGGGAGCTTAATTGCCAAATGATTCACATTGATTCGTAGAAGGGAGACGGTGCAGCCGGGATGCTCAGAGGGCTTCCTGGGAAAGGTAGCGCGACAGGGAAAGGCTTCTCTGCGACAGGCAGTGTGGAGATGGGGGCGGGGAAGGGCTTGGAACACATGGAGGGTGGTGGCAGGAAAACCATTTGGACGGGTGTGGAAATTTGCCCACTGTAGAAAACTAACGGGAAGGAAGAAATAGTGTTTTTTGACCTAGACGGTGGAGAATCTGAGTATCAGGGAATTGGGGTTTCTACTTGCAAGGCAGCAGAATGTCATGGAAAATTTTTGAGCAGAAGAAGAATAAATCAAACTGGTTCTTTAACTTAAGAGCAGAGTACATGCTCAAATAAAGCCGAAGAGAAGAATTACGAAGACCAGATGGGGTGAAAAGAAAAGAGCAGTAGATTTTTTTTAAAGTAGATTTTTACCATTTGACCTCTTTTCATCCCATCTGGTCTTCCCAGTATACATAGGTTCCAAAACAAATATTATTTTTCTGTATCAGATCCACCTCTGTGGCTTGCCGTGCTCGTTAACCAAGTGGACAAGTGACTTAAAGCCAATGGTTCAGAGAAACAACTGATTTGAATCATTTTCTAATATGAACCAGCCTATCTCTGAAATGGGTGGTGCTTACGCATTATTTTTGTCTTTAATAGAAACAGTTTTGTGGCCACGTCTTTGAGAATCTAGAAGAATCAGACCAGCTCATCTTTCCCAAGCAGTTGTTCTTTGCTGGCACCGGGGGGATAACGCAGCCCTTTGACTTCAGGACAGGAGAGGAACACAGATAAAACACATGGTCACCCTTGAGCTGAGAGTGACAATTCTGGTGCTTAGCGGAAGGGTGGAAAACAGCAGCCATCTTGAAGTTACCTCTAACGCTCTCATGAAGTAAAATTTCAAAAACTCCTTACAGAGTCTTACACGTTTCCTTATTTTACTGTGCAACATACTTTTTTTTTTTTTTAAAGAAAAAGGAACAGAAAAGCAAGACCAAAGTCTTCCTCCCATCCCTGACCCCCACCTCTCTCCCTCTTGATCTCCGGCACCCTCAATTCAGATATATTTGTCCACCATTTTGTTTTTACTCCCATTTGTCAGTTCATCTGCTTTGTTTCCTTATATTTCTCCCATCGGTGGAGTCATCCACTATTTGTCTTTATGCAACAAACTTTTAAGCACAAATGCATTCAATGAAACTTTGGCTTGAAGTTTGAAAGTATCTAAAACCTACTGGGGGAAAATGCATTGTACATATCTTTACCAACTCAGGTCACTTGGCGAAATTCAATTTCTTAAGTCTTAAAATACACACAAGATTACCAAATCACTAATTTTATTTTTTATGCAAACTGATCAGGTGTAAGACCGTGCAGCACATTTTATGAACAATGTGTGCCCAGAACTGTATTTATGATGTGGGGTGTGGCAATTAAATGATTCTTGTATCTCTCTCCCAATGTAGATAGTAGTAACCACCAGCACTGGACAGGATTTGAAAAGTTATCATAATCAGACTATTAGGTGAGTGTGATTCTTTTTTTCTTTTGAGTTATAATTTTGCTGCATACGAGCGAGGGGATCTTCACACCTTAGGACTCAGCCCTAAGTTCTTCCCACACTACGTTATTGCTTTCTGTGCATGGACTATCACTAGTCTGCCTTGTAACCAGTCTTGATACTTTTTATTTTTTTCTCCTTTGCACAAATTCTTCCTGTTTCCTCCACAACCTTTTTTCACTAAGGCAGCCAGACGCATTCTCTCTCCAAATCTCATTGTAAATTCTTCCTTTCCTGACACTTTATAATTTATGTTCTTTGAAAATTATCTTCTATGAAGGATTCTGAAAAATAAATCAAAGTATTAATGTTGCTTATCGAGAACGGTGGGTACCTCTGGCCTAGTATAGAACATAAAAGCAGACAGTCTTCATATTTATGTTTATCATCAAAATTTGAAATGTATGCAACTGTTGATATGGGTATAACTTTTCATCCTGATATAACCATTCTCTGCAGGAGTCACAGAAACTGAGAATTGGGTCTCTTGTATTTTCTATTTTTTAATTTTGCTTCCACATTCCTGTATGAGCAGTGACTTTTATAGTGGCAGAACCACGGGCAACCTTTTTTAAGAGCTCTGGGTATGTCATCATAGCTAGGTTTTGTACATATATGTGTGTATAATCAAATGCTTCAGAATAAGTCTAGAGAATAGAAACAAAATTTACCAGCGTTGTATGCATCATTTAAAAAGCATGATTCAGGACTGTTGGGATGGCTGGCGAGGGGGAGGGGTCGTTCCTCCTTTCATCCTTTGACTCCACCAAGAAGAAAGCTGCTGTCCAAAGAGGCTCCACTCACTCAGAGTCCCTGCACGACCCGAATTAGCTTGGAAACCAATTACTAGAAAAAGGAAAGCCAAGAGGGACAGAGATACAGGAATAGGAGCTCATACACGCTTCTTTCTTTCTTTCTTTCTTTCTTTCTTTCTTTCTTTCTTTCTTTCTTTCTTTCTAACCATTCCTGTTTACATTTAAAGCAAACTGATTTCTTTTAGACTTTGGACATAGGGAACGGTTCCTATTTTCATGGTCAGAGCAAAGCGTTAGAGTTATATAGAAAGGCTAGAGAAGTATTATTCCTTAGCCTGGAAGGAGAAGGTCAGGGGTGACTTGAAGCTTGGAGGCTGAGGCCCAGGAACAGAGTGGAAGTCTTAACGGCACCAAGTGACTCAGGCCCGTCAGAGATGCCCCAGCTTGGTGTCATTATGTAACAGGTGGCAGTGGGATCTTCCCTGAAGCTCCAGGCTGGGTGTTCTCTTTGCAGAACAGATGACATGTGGGCCCCATAAATTAAGGGTTTGCATTTCAGGGCATGAATTCCGAAATCATACTCCCCCTTTCTTCCCTTGCCTCTAACCCTAGGAAGTTTTACAATTGTTGGAATTTTCATTTTTTATGCAAGGATTTCCTGTTCTCTGAAATCCCAGACATCTAGGGATGGGTGTGATGAATCCTAGATGGAGAGATCACAGGGATGCAGGACTGGGAGAGGGGGAGCTGAAAATGCAGTCACTGTGCTAGTTTGCTGGGGATGTTGCAGCAAGTGCCACAAGCTGAGTGGCCTCCACAACAGGAACCTGCTGCCTTGCTGTTCTCGAGGCTGTCGGTCCCATTAAGGTATCTCCAGAGCATCCCCCCCAAGCTTGAGGGAAGGGGGAGCTCCAGGCCTCTTTCTAGCATCTGACAGTTCCTTGGCCTGTGGCAGCGGAACTGCAGCCTTCACAAGGCCTACTCCCTCTGTGCGTGTCTCTTTATCCAAATTTCCCCTGGTTACATCCTCATGAGGACACCAAGTGCTCCCCGTTCCAGGATGGGCTCGTCGTAAGTCGGTCCAGCTGCCATGACCTTATTTCCAAACAGAGGTCACATTATGAAACGCTTGGGGTTCAGTCTTCAGTATATTAAGTAAAGGCAGAGTCAGTATGATCGTATAGATTCTAGAAGGGGGGGCTGCTTTTCAGGTATTTTGACCAATTCAACATCCCAATTAAATACTGAAACAATTCTGTACTTGATCATACAGGCAGGCCCCAGGCTCCAGAGTGCCCCTCATTTGGCCCTGCCTGTGTTCCTGACACCCCCTCATTCAATAGAACGACAGAAAATCGATGCTGAGCCCACCTGGACTTTCTCTGGCTAGGTACTTGGAATCCCCCTTTCAACTGGGTCAAACCAGTGAACTAAGCATCAAATATTTAGGTGATCCAAGGAAAGTCTATTAACTTCCCCTTTTATTTGTTCTTGTTATGTAAACGCGATGATACCCGTTAGCCCACAAAGGTGCTATCGGAAGGTCAGTCATTAAGTGCTAGGGAGTGCAGTACTACACATGCATGAGACTGTCAGGAACATTCGGTGACAGCCTCTAGCCTGCACATTGTTCATTCACTCATTCTCTCAACATTCATTCATCCATCCAATATATATTCATCCATCTATCACACCTACACATGCCAGACACAGTGCTGGGTCTCTGGGAATAAAATGATGAACAAAATAACTGCAGTCAGTCCCTTCCTTCGTGTTGCTAAAAAATCTCCCTGGGAAGATAGATCTTAAATAAACTCACAAACACATTTAAAATTGCAAATTGTGATGAATGCTTGGAAGGAAATGAATACAGTGGTTTGAGAGGCTACCAAGGCAGGCAGGATTATACCGGGTCCCAAGCAAGTGACATTGAAGTGGAGATTTATTCAAGGGGGTAAGACAGGCAGCTAATTGGAGCCTCTGAGTTCCACTAATAAAAGAGCCCCAAGCTGGAGCCATTTCCTAGTTCTGTGTGAGACTGTTTAACAATGGCGGCTATTCTCTGCGCTGCAGGCTCTGCTGTGATAAACCAGGACACTTGCTTATGTCCAGATAAGAGTAAAGATAGTTTGCCAGTGTGTCGGAGGTTTTGAAATGGGCTTTGGGCTTTGGAGGAGTCGAGCTCAGCTTTTATGTCAGTGGAATTGATGACCATCAAACAATGCATGGTACAAAGGATTTCTTGCAATCTTTGTGCAGCCACTGAGAATTTTAGAGGAGGAAAATGTGTCAGAGACCAAGCAGGCGAGATCTCCTGTAAGTTGTATTATAATAATGACAAAAGAACGGGAAAATTACAACCCAGTTCCATAGGGATTAATTAATTTTTGGATTAGTTGAGAAAATCAGTTAAAGCAAAGATCTGTTTGCTTAAAAAAATAGTTTCCATCAATATTTATTTTCATTAAAAGAATAGAAAGGAACATTCATTTGCCAATCTTTCTAGATCAGGCCTTTCCTTTGATTACAAATTTGCTGATTGGAGTTCCCTGTGGTCTTTCTTGCATAAACAGCACCCAGTTCCTGTATTTTTTTTTCCAAATGAGAAGAGAACAAAGACACTTGTGAAACTCTCAGAGCCCAAAATCCATCTAGACTGTTTCAATTTCTTTTTCCAACCTGTTACATTTGTCCTATTTCCACAATAATTTTCTAGGAAGCACTCTTTAGTGGGTAGGTCTTTGCAAAATATTCAGCTTAATTTTCATAGAACAAATGACTGGTTCTTCTCCCTCCCCCATATTTTATTGGGTGATGTCAATTTAATGAAATCTTATGATTACTGCGACCATACAGCTGGCATAAACGGATTTAAGAATAAACACATCTTACTCTTGTTAAGCATTGCAACTTAAGCAATTCCAGTGAAACTAAGTGGACCGTTACTCTGCAGTTAACATATATGTCTAAGATGGGCCAGACCCTTAGTTAAATACCAGTTCATTTAATCCTCACAACAGCCCTATAGGTAGTATCTTATTATCTTCATTTAAGAAATGAGAAGAGGGTCTCCCTGGTGGCGCAACGGGTTAAGTGTCAACACTATGAGGCTATCCACAGTCACTGCAGCATGAGTTCGATCCCCAGCCAGGGAGATTCCCATGGTGCAGCAGACCTCTCCTGCTTCGCCCTCAGCAGTGTATTTCAGTAGATTTGCCTGTTTTGCTCCCCATTCTGTCTCTGGTGAATCTTCTCACCACCCCACACCTCTAGCCTACACCCCAGTTTTTGTATGAATAAATAAATAAATATTTAAAAAAAAAAGAAATGAGAAGAGGCTACAGAGTAACCTCAACTGGGGAGCCACTGAATGTTGTAGGGATCAGGTGGGCTGGGACATTGGTTAGTGCTGCTGTTAAGAGATGTTCTAGTGTAGAAGCAGCGCTCCCTGTCCTCCAATTGCCGGGCTCCAAGTCTTAAAAACAGAATCAGTTTATGGCTCTCAGGCCCCAAATGAAAAAAAAGAAGAAAGAAAAGGTCATCATCTTCTCAACTCCGGGATTCGGAAACGATCAGGAGATGATGCGCTTCTTTTTCATTTCAGTTGCATTTGCTGAAATTGTTCGCTCTTGCTTCTTGCTGCGCTCTTGGATGTGCTCAGAAAGTGTTCATTTTTTCACCCCGTGACTTCCTCTCTAGCCCTGGGCACTACAAGGGCTGGATCCTCGATGACGGACTGTGCACCCCTCTCCTGGGATATCCCCGACTGTCTGACTTCTCCAGCCCAACTGCTGGTCGCCTGCTTGGTCCCCACTCCTGTCTCCAGCGCATTGCTCTCATGCTCTCAGCTTACCGGACTCTCGGTGGCTTGACATTTGTTTCCTTTCCTTCTGCTTCCATCTGCCCGCTATGCTCCCTGGCTCATTCCTCTTTGCCTGGCATCTCACTTGATTCCTGTCTTGACCCCCCTTGCTGTTACATATGCTCTCATCACACCCTGTCCTCCCTTTCCTATTTTAGATTCGAATTAGATAATGAATGCACATGGTTTTAAAAAGGCCATGAAAAGGCATCCAGTTCAATGCCTGGCTTTTAGCTCTGCCCCCATCCGGTTGGTCCTTGACCTTGCCCTCCACGGAGAAATATTGGCATCAGCACAGCCGGGACCTCACTAGTGGACGCCGGGGCTTGCCGATTTTGGTGTATTTAGGTGACGCCACATGGCACAATTTGTGCGTTTCATTCACGCCAACCCAATTTCCCCCTCCTTTTCCCACCCTGATCCTGGAAATCTTTCAGGACAAAGTAGACAGGTAGCCCATCGCCTGTGCTGGCCTCTTCTCTTTGGACTTGTGACCTCTTCCTCACTCTGAATCTGATCAGCTCTTATCTAATAGGGTGTTTTTACTTTTTTCCCCACACCCCCTTCTATCCAACCAACATCTTTTTTGCCCTTTAGAGCAGCATATTTTCGGTTAAGGCCAATAATACTGGATAATGCCAAGGACTGCAAATGTTTCACCAGGACCAGAGACCAGCAGTGATGCAGACATTCTGTTGCACCCTGGACATTACGTTTTCCTTAATTCTCCTAGTAGTCCAGTAAGTGAGGAACTGTCATTTTACTAAGGAAAAATCTCAGTCTTAGAGAGGTTAAGCAGCAGCCCAAGGTCACACAGCAGAGCTGGATCCTAGCCCAGTTCCCCCCGTCCTTGCCATGGTCCCATTGAGTAGAAGTCAGAGTGAATGGTGGGCAGAACTTTGGGGTAACTCAAGGAGCATCCATGAAAGAGTTTTTTTTTTTTTTAATTCTGTTTCAAACCCAGAGCTGTGTTACTCCTCTGTTTGCCTCTAGCTTCCGGGAGGACTTTTATTACAATGACACCGCTGGGTACTTCATTATTGGAGGGAGCAGGTATGTGGCCGGCATCGAAGGGTTTTTTGGACCCCTGAAGTACTATCGCCTTCACACTCTGCATCCTGCACAGGTGAGCGCAGGGGAGGGAGGAGTCTGCGGGTGCTGTGGGTGAAGGGGCGTGTGCTCAGGGACTTGGGACCCAGTGTAAACAAAAGATTTATCCAAGTTGGACTTCACATCACTTCTGTCATCCAACATAATTAATATTGAGGCTTTTCCCCCAGCAAACATGATAATGGATTTTTGTTAACACTTGGTTCATTTACTGCTCATAAAATGGAAACCATTTACTTCCTCTGTTTTAATAACTACTAGCTTAATTATAGAGTAGATTTTTATCAGACTGTTGCCTATCCAGTGATTAGGCTAATGAAAGGAGAGAATCTTAGTTATTTGGAAAAGCTTCTTTTAGATGCTATTATTTAAAGTATCAGAAGAGGCGATGCCCCGCAAATGAGAATCCTGGTTCTGTTTGCTGCTTTCTTCAGGAATGTAGGGGCTCAGCTCGCCCTGGGCTGGGTCAGCCGCGGCTGTAGAGACGGCAGAGGGCTTTGCAAGGGGACCGGATCTGCTGCACGGAGCACCCAACACCCACCCACACTGGAACTGAGCGCCTCACCAGGCCAGCTCCAGCAGGGCTGCAGGTGGCGGGTGCAGGGTACCCCTCGGCAGCCTTCACTGCATTGTTTACCAGCCTTGGGAAGGAGATCATGGGGTACCTGGGTAGGGAATTTCGCTTCATCCCTGTGACCCTGTAGAGTTTCTACTGGGAAGATCACAAGTCACTAGGCAAAGTCAGTTAGGAAAAATGGGGTGCCCTGTGGCCCATGGGTGCCTTCAGGGCCACTGTTGAGAGACATCTATAGAGAGAAAAAGATGAAGTTTATTCATTTGTACAGCAAATACTTGTTGAGCCCCTGCTATGTGCCATACTCTGGGCTGGGGCCGAGGCATCTAAGAAGAATTAAGACAGTAGTTTTCAAAAGTGAACCTCAATAAGAAATCTATTTAATACAATATAATTGAATGCAATGTAATGTAATATAGTGAACTGTACCTGTGTTGCAGCATTCACACACTCAGATGCATGCACTAGGCATATACGATACGCACATAAAATACACACATGTAACCTAAAACATCAAACTTTGCAGTACATTCTGGACTTTAAGTTTTTTTTTTAAGTTATGCATTGTATAAAACCTACCATTATTTGCATGGAAGTTAAGACTTTCTGTGGTTTTATATGTTGAAATATTTCTTCCCATTGATCTCTATCCACCAAAAGAAGTTTTACTAATATTACTAGAAATACCGACCCTTGCTATGTTTAGTGAACTCTGAGAATTTGTGTTCTGCTTTATTAAAAAAAAAAAAAGACAGCCGGTTATCACCCACAGAGGTCGTGGTGACCCTCTGAGGGCACACACCCCACAGGGAGGCCTCTGTGCTTGAGGTGCTCCCGGCCTGGGTGCGAACCCTAAGTTGTGAAGGAGCCCTGTACTCACGTTGATTCAAAGGGGAGCACGTGTTTGGGAGCTGGGACTGGACATCCTCCTAGGCTCCCACTGAGTGCCCAGTGGGTGGTTAGGAAACCACTCAGAGCCATGACCTTGGATCTGGCTCTGACCTTGACTCTGGCTCTGGGAAGCTGAGGAGGAGCCTGACAAGCGGAAGAAAATGGGCAGAGGGCTCCAAGGCAGCGGGGACAGAGATGGTCACGGGGGGATCCCCTTGAGAACGGAAGGGGGACAGGTGCGGTTTTCGGAGACAGCATGCAGGGCTGGGGAGAGAAGAGGGTGCAGGCCTGGTCCCTGGGGAATCTGGACATTTAAGAAGCTCTGAAGAAGAGAAGATGTGCCCAGAAGAAGCTAGAGGGACGTGGCAGGAGCCGCGTGTCCTGGAATTATTAGCACAGCCGTCTCCTCACCTGCGGTTTCGCTTTACCTGCTTTTAGTAATCTGAGATCAATTTTGACCCAGAAAGATTAGGTCCAATATGATATTTTGAGAGAGAGAGCAAGAGAATGAGACTACAGTCATATGACTTTTATTACCATATCTTGCTATAATTGCTCTATTTTATTATTAGTTACTGTTGTTCGTAACTGCCTACATTATAAATAAACTTTATCATAGGTATGTATTTGCAGGAAAAGACTTTGTATGTGTAGGGTTTGGTATTACCTGTGATTTCAGGCATCCACGGGGGAGCTTGGAATGTAGGCCCTGCACGTAAGGGGGGACTTACTCGGCAGATCTGCGTGCAAACGAGTCACCCAGTGATCTGGGTGAGGGAAGGAAATCAGCTCAAAAATAGCCTCCTGCGTGTTGGGTGGGTGTTTGATGACAATTGTTCATTCGATTTTCTTGCCTTCCTGTAGATTTTTAATCCCCTTCTCGAGAAGCAACTCGCTGAACAAGTCAAGTTATATTATGACAGGTGTGCAGAGGTTCAAGACATGGTGTCCGCGTATTTGTCAGAGGTCCAGCAAGGGGAACAAGAAACATGTAAGTGTCGGGTTTCGGGAGAGCCGTATTCAGCTCAGCACATCGATCGCCACTCATGTTTGGCTTCTTTCTGATGGGGTTAAAATAGGACATCTCTGACGTGACCTGGGGGACACGCATGACCTCCACACCTGGGTGTAAGTGAAAGTGCAGCCAGGCCAACGGACAACAAGAGCTCAAACCTGCCTCATTGCTTTAATCGCATGTAATTTAGCTTAAGAATACAAATGAGAGTGTCCTGAGCTTCACGTTGCATTATTCCCATCCATAATGAGCTCTAAGGCTGGTCTAAGAAAATAAAAATGAATTGGAAAATAAATTAATCATTAGAAATGTTTCCCCGCCGGTGCATTTTTCTCCTGGCCCATTAATATCTGAATATTAGCTTTCAGGAATGTTGAGCAATGACTTTGTTATTTGGGGCTCGGTTGTATTTTTTGAATCCTTGAACTTGGCTCATTCTGGAAGCCATGGGTAATTTCAACAGAAGGAATGAATTTCACATGACGTTTTCTGGCCTGCTAGTGTCTGCACAGTTTTCACTCAGCCTGGGTGTTTATCGGTGATAAATTTGGTCCTGCCTTACGTTCCAGTGTTCCAGCTTGGATCTAGCACTTATACATTTCTCGGTGCTCAAGATCCTCTTTGATAAGGAGGCACGAGAGAATGAGTCACACATGTTCCTTCTGGATGAAAAATTCCCATGGGGCCTTTGCCATCAGCAAAAGTGAATTAAATATTTCAGTCCTGCCCATTTATCTCCCTACTGCCAGAACTTGAACTTTCCACTTCAGGCCATGGGGGTTTGGATGCATCTTGAACATAGCCAGACTGATAGGGTTCACATAAAAGGCTCCCAGGAAGTGATTAGAGACCATCATAAGTAAGTGTAGAAAGGCAGCACTTCTACAATTCAATTTAAGAATAGGCTATACTGGTCCCCAGCTGCTGCTTTCACCGCTGAATCATCCAGAAAATACGATGCTGTCAGGAGAGGGGGAGGATATATAGGAATAGTCATATCCCAAACAGGAAAGAAACTGATTTTGATAACTGATGTCATTTTAGGACCGATATCCTGAGTTGGAAGGCCCAGCCTTGCATGCTGATCTGTTTGGTAGCTTTGGGGAGATTTTCCTAACCTCATCTATTGCCTATCTCCCTGGGGGTCCTTGTGCTTTGCTCCTCATACTGCCAACAAAATGGCCTAGATTTTGGCCTCCTGGGGACCAGTCCAAGGCCAGCTGCTCATTCTGTAGAATTATTCAACAGCTATCAGCAACTTTGGCACCTTGCCCTTGGACTTGGCTTTGAATCTGTGACCTCAAGGCAAAGGCAGTGTAGCCAATTTCAAATCCCTAATGCACCAAACCAACAACCAGTAACGTTAAGTCTGACCTCTTATTTCTGTTTCCTCTTGGGAGGAAGGGATTGAGAGGGGTGAGACTTTCCCTCTCCTCAGTAGTGTGCTCTCTGTGCTTCCTTTCCGGTAGGCGACCCCCAGAACCCCTACCTGGACCTGAAGCACAGGTACGGGCAACTCCCCACCTGCAGAGCCTTCCCCTGGGAGAAGGAGCTCAAGGACCAGCACCCCAGTTTGTTCCAGGCCTTGCTGGAGATGGCTGTCTTGACAGGTGAGTTAGTCTTCACCTCGCCCGTGGATGCTGGTTAGGGAGACCCCTGTTCATTCCGTTTCACTCACCTTCTTCGGTGATTTATGCCTTGAGGTTATTTTTAACCCTAGTGTTCTAGCATCATTTCAAATTTAAATTCTGCCCTTGTGTGTCCACAACTCTCAATATATCTGTGCACATTTCCAACTCTAAATGCAAAAACTTAAATTTAGGAATCTCTCAGGCAGTTCTTTATTTCATGCCAAGACCACAGACGGATGGCCCCGAGCCAGAGCTGGCCCCCGTGCGCAGCTGCTTAGGCACACACAGTGTGGTCAGTTAAAAAAAATGAGTTACCAGTGTCCACATACTTGTGTCAAAATGCTGGTTTTCTAGTTTTTCTCAAAAAATGCAAAGATCTGGAAATGCTAGGCCCCCCTGCCTCCTTGGTGACAATCCGGGGGCGAGTGGCTGGCACGGGCACACACTGTCCACGCACAGGCCCATCTCTCTCTGTTCGTCACCTGCCTGCTTCATGCGTGTTCACCTCACCTGCCTGGGCCCGCAGACACCTGGACTCGAGACCCCTGATTTGAAATACTGCTAGCAACATCTCAGAATCTGTGCATACAGCGCCTCCTGAGACCCGAGATTTGGGTTTGCTGAGTAACTAAGTTCCCACTGTAGGGCCACAATGATCTGGAAACCATGCCTGTTATGAAGAGGAGAGAAGATGGGGATGTTCCCCCTGGAGAATGGGCTATCAAGACGGGTGAGGGCAACTCCCCTCGTGGTTGGAGGCGATCCGTGGTATTCCTCTGCATAGAACCAAACCCTTGAATCAAAACGTTGCAGAAACTGATTTCTGCTTCACAGAAGAACCTGCCAGGATGGAAGTATCCAGTGGAATAGATTTCCTTTGCAGACAGTCAGTCCACCATCCTAAAAGAATCCTGAAAGAATTCAAGCCATACAGAATATTTCCGCATTCCTCATTTGCTGCTTGCTGAGTGACTACTCATTTGCTCAGCTAGAGTTCAGAGATAGGTGAAACGACAAAGTCTCCCTGCCTTTGAGGGACAGACTTGAAAGCAAAGGGAAGTGGTCAGGCATTTTAAAGGTTGTGAAAGTGAATGATGGAGACACAGAGAAAGAGTGGCCCGTTCCTTCTGGAGACCTGAGGCATTCAGGGAAGGCTTCCTGGAGGCAGTGACAAGGTGATTCTTGAAGGGTCAGTAGATATTTTCCAGATAAGGAAGGTATGGATGGGATTTCCAGCAGAGTAGAGGTGAAGAGGTGGGAGCAGCACAGAGATTTTGATGATGGCAAAGAATTTGGGAAACAGGAGAAAGCTTGGAGACTGGTGATTCCGACTTGCACTCATTTACCATCCTAAAGAGTTTCGGTTTGACCTTATAGGTGGCAGAGAACTATTGAAGGGTTTCTATCAGGGGCAGGCATGATCCGATTTGGGTTTCTGAGGTTACTCTGGCAGCAGTGGGATGTTGGGGAAGGTGAATTCGAGGGGTGTGGTGCTGGAAGCCGGAAGTCTACTGCCATGGTCCAGAGAGGAGAGGATGCAGGCCAGAGTGGAGACAGAGCTGAAGGAGATAGAGCTTGGTTCAGAAGATGCCCTGACTATGTGGACTTGTGCAGGCAGGACAAGGGGCAGGGAGCAGGCCTTCTGGAGCTGTGACCACACAAGTTCTGAGCCAGTTAAGCTGGTTCCTATTTTAACTGAGCATTAATAAACGGTGTGATCTTGGACAAGCTACTTCATCTCTCTGAGGGCTTCAGTTTTCTCATCTGCAAAATGGGGATAACCATACCTCTCTCCTAGTGATGGGTTAAATGAATTTAGATGTCTGTAAAACACTGTTATAGATAATATATAGTATTATATAAATATATGTGTATTGTATATCTAATAAATATATATATATAATATGTACTACACATAGTAAATATTATAAGCTATATATTTAATTAATATAAATATTAACTAGATATTTGTATAAAGAACCTAGAAATGGCATCAGTGCATACTGTGAGAACATTTCTCAATCTTTGCACTCTTGGCATCTTGGACGTGGCTGTTCCTTTTTTTAAAAAAAAGACTGATTTATTTATGCATATAAGAACTGGGGTGTAGGCCAGAGGTGTGGGGTAGTGAGAGGATTCACCAGAGACAGAGCAGGGAACAGAAAAGGCAGATTGACTGAAATACACTGCTGAGGGGAGCAGCGGGCAGGGCAGGAGAGGTCTGCTGTGCCATGTGGGAATCTCCCCGGCCGGGCTTCGAACTCGTGTTACTGCTGCCGACAGCTCCACAGTGCAGTGCTTAACTGCTGCGCCACTGGGGAGGCCCTTAAAAAGATTTATTAATTTATGCATCCAAGAACTGTGGTGTAGACCAGAGGTGTGGGGGTGGTGAGAGGATTCACCAGAGACAGAGTGGGGAGCAGAACAGGTGGATCTACTGGAATACACTGAGGGGAGCAACAGGGAACACAGGAGAGGTCTGCTGCGCCATGTGGGAAGCGCCCTGGCTAGGGATGGAACTCAGGCTGCAGTGGCTGGGATAGCCTCATAGTGCTAAGATTTAATGTGTGCCACCAGGGAGGCCCCTTGGCTATTCCTTATTGCGAGTAGAGTTTTCCTCTTGTCAAATATATGAGCCCACAACATGCCCACTGCCAACATTCTGTCCTGTACATTTTAGGATGTTTAGCAGCATTTCTGGTCTCTACCCACTAGGTACCAGCCACACACTCGCGCCTTTAACCACCCCCTGCTCTAGGTGTGACAACCCAAAATGTCTCCAGACATTGTCAAATGTCCCCAAGAAGGAAAAATCACCTCCCTTGAGACCCATCCTATGTAAGTGCTGGGCTGTTATGATCAGCAACACCTCTCGGGGTGGTCTGGGGGGACAGGGG
Organism: Scalopus aquaticus; assembly: GCA_004024925.1. Classification (NCBI taxonomy): domain Eukaryota; kingdom Metazoa; phylum Chordata; class Mammalia; order Eulipotyphla; family Talpidae; genus Scalopus; species Scalopus aquaticus. Next base: position 42,454 of record PVIJ01010966.1, read on the forward strand.
CTCCCTGTCGGAACAGGTGACCAGGGGAGGGAAGTGCTTGTTGGATCGTTTCGCCTAAGTGGGCTCGGACTGTCTCCGTGTCAAAACTGGGTTTGTGAGGTTTCTTATAATATTTAAATATAGTTTGCTGATTGGGAACAGCAGTGAATCACTTTTCACAATAACATTCCTTTTTTAAGGAAATACTCTCAAGAATGCTATTTTTACATCTCAGAAATTTTTCTGTTTCACTTTTTATGAAGTACCATTGTTTTACATCCTTGTTCACTTTTGACAGTAGGGGATTTCTCCCCTCAAGTGTGGTACCGTAGCTCTCCCAATGCCCAGGCACCCGCAGTCCTCTGCTGTAGTCACTTGCTCTGTACCCCACCCGTTTCTCTCCCCACGCCCCTCTAGGATCAGCTCTCAAGGCCTTGTTTTAAAGGTTGTCATTGCCTGACCTTCATTTGGTTTCGGAAATTTTAATTATAAGAATTTAGAATTATTTTATTTTCTGTGGAAGCCTGGAAGTAGAATCATTTGAAAACCCCTATCTGAGCTCCAGAACCTTGTGACCTCAGGTCTGGGTGTGCAGAATGGTCTGTCGCTGTGCAGCTCGATGTGCTGTGACCCCATCAGACAGCCGTGCCAGGAGGGTAGCCCCAAAGCTGGGCTGGCAACTTCAGGACCCACTGCTGGTGCCCAGCCTGCCAGCCATGTCCTCCTGGTGCCAAGTGTGCTGGGCCTAATGCTGAGGAGGCTGCCCCGGAAGGCTCACCTGCCCTGGCCGCTGTCTCCCTTGGGACACAGCCCCCTGCATGCCTCCTGCCTGGGCTTTGTCTGCAGGGTGTAAACGCAGGTGGGAGAGTGAGAAGGAGACGCTCCAGAGCCAACCTCAAGTCCCATGCTGCCTTCAGCCCCCATTTTTCTAGGTTATGTTGTTCCATCCACAAGGACCGGGCAGGCTGCTGCAGAGGTAGGGCATTAAAATTCATCTCCTCCTGGCACACTGCCCTCGCTCGCGGCTGTCCTAGCAGCCTCCCGCTATTCCTGGGGAGGGATTGGTGTCATCCATTGCGCCCGGTCTCTAACACGAGACCGGGAGAAATGCAGAAAATTTAATTTTGTAATTTGAAGGTTAAAAATACAAGTTAACATTCTTAACTTAGCTTTATGGAAACTCTGGTTTCCATAAAAAGAGTGGTGCTGGAGTGGTGTGATTGTAGCCATGCCTGCTTCCTCGCCCACCTTCCTCCCAAGTCCATCTTGCTGTGAGTGTCTCGCTGATTTTGAAGCTCTATGGACAAGTCTAATTAAGAGGAAATATGCTTGCACTATGTTTCCCGCAGCTGCCCTGAGCTGTCCCAACCTGTTGACAGGGAGACCTTTTGAGGACACCCTCATCACATTGCATTTCTCATATCTGAGATAAGCTACAAGAACGGACTCAGGGATCAGATGTTAATGCTTGGCATTCTTGCTGCAAGAACTGATAGGGTGTAGTACCAAAGATAAGGAATTCATCTGCATGAGTAACTTCTGAACGTCCCGTTCATTCACCGAACAAGTCTTGACAAGTTCCCGGCGTGCCAGACTAGTGCAGACCAAGAGTCAGACTAACCTAAACTAAAGGTCAAGAAGAACCCCGCTTCACTGTTTGCACCAAGGGAATTAATTTGTGGAATTACTTCCCCCCTGGCATTTAAAAAGGATTAAGATGGCATGAGGCAGTAGGCTGTCCCGATTCTTTGTGAGCATCGTCTCCCTCCTTGGTTGCCTCTGCCTGCATAGACGGTCAGCTCCTCTTCCAAGCTGCTGCACCCTCGCGTTTCAGACTGAGCGTCGCCCCACACTGTACCACTGGAGATGGGTCATCTGCTCTCGCTCGCTCAGGCAGCAACACTCTTCAGAGGAGCGGTGAGAGCTTTGCAGGGGAGTGGAGTTTGGCTTCATTAGCAAGGGATAGAAGTCACGGGAAGCAGTGACCTTCCAGTTGTACCCAAAAGGTTGAGCTGTATCTTCTGGAAAAGAGGAACGCCAAGTATTTACACCCTCATTGTTTTTAAATTATTTTTTTAAATGCAGGTTTACCGTGCTGTATAAGGTTTAGGAGTAGAGTTTTCCTCTTGTCAAATATATGAGCCCACAGCATGCCCACTGCCAACATTCTGGTTGCCAGCCACCACCATCTAGTGGGCCCCTCTACCTGTTGCTCCTGCTCCCCCCCTCTAGGAGCCACCATTCTTACAGGCCCCCTCTTTAAGGATTGCAATTAAAACAAAACTTGTGGTAAATCACACACCCCCAAAGCCCCTATCTTAACCATTTTTATGTGTCCCCTTCAGTAGCATTAAACACTCAAATCATTGGCACATCTCTAGAACTGTCTCACCATCCAAAATGGAAACTGTATTCAACAGCTGCCCAAGCCCTCTCCCCTCCCCATACCTTGGTAACCTCCATGCTGCTTTCTGTCTCTCTAAACTTGGCAGCTCTAGATACCTCATGCAAGTGGGATTTTACAAGACTTGTCCTTTTGTGGCTGGCTTATTTCCCTCAGCATGTTCTCAAGGTTCATCCATATTGTAACATTGTCAGACTTCTCTTCCTTTTTTAAGGCTGGGTAATATTCCATCGCACCCCATTTTATTTATTTATCCACCTGCTGATGAACACTTGGTTTGCTTCCATCTCTTGGCTACTGTGTCTAGTGCTATTATGAACATGAGTATACAAATATATCTTTGACATTCCTTTTTTAATTCTTTGGGGTATATACTCAGGAATAGTATTGCAGGGTCACTTATTAATTCTATGTTTTATTTTTTGAGGAACTACCATATTGTTTTCCATAGAGGTTCTACCATTTTATATTCCCACCAACAGTCCAGTTTCTCCACCTCCTCTCCCAAACTAGCTGTTTTCTGTAGCAATGTTAATAATCCTCATGGGTGTGAGCTATGATATACTTGCTGGGAAACTGGTTTAAGAGGAATTGAGAGAGCAGCCCTCTCATGAAGTGGCAAAAGTCTAGAAAGAGCTTCATGGACAGAAGGTACCGTGTGGGTGCGAGAGGGGCAGGGTTGCAGCTTTTCTCACTCTGCCTTGTGTTACAGCTATTTGCTGCGCCATGATTCTCTATCACTCACTTGGCTGCAAGCTTGTTGAGGGTGGAGCGCGATGTATGAAATATCCTGTTTATATTTCCAGATCGCCACAGTGCCTGCAGTGGCGCTGCGTGTTTATTATCTGCCTGGTGAATCACTGTTTCCTCCATATGACCTGATACAGCTCACTTTGCACCGTTCCCTTCAGAGAACATACCTCACCTGCCCTGCAAACAGCTGTCAGGCTCAATTCAGACTCTGCTCCCTGTACCACCTTTTCTGTGCCCCAGGCAGAAGGCTCCTTCTCCCATGCTCTCCTTGCCATTTTGTGGGTGTCCCCATTTCACTCCCACTCTTACTACATTTGTCCATGGACTGATTTATCTGCTGATTGTTTTTTAAATCGCTGGTTTGTCTGCAATTCTACCATGATGCCAAGACAGGATCTGGGTTTTCTTTGAAGACCCTCAACAAGAATAACTAAATGCACTCCGGATGGATAACCGATCTCATTGTAAGGACTAAAACTGTCTTTGTTGGGAGTGTGCCTCGCTGAAGAAATGAGAAATTTGACTTCCGGGAGACCCAAGTTCAAGGTCTGTACAGGCAGGCCGGCCCCAGACTGAGGGTTCTATGAAGCTGTTTGCTTGCGCCCTTCATCTTGCTCAGCAATCACAAGCTGCCTTTCTACCCTGTGCCCTCTTCAAAGCTTGTTCTCACTCTGAAAACACCTCTACAACATCATTCTACTTCCCAGGTCAGCTAAGAAGATGTGTACCAGCTGACCCCCGTTACAAAAGAACCCCAAAATATAGCCCTCATGGCCGGTGCTTTCGTACATTTGTGATCTAGTTGCTGGGTGTACAGGTGCCCAGCTGTGAAACAGCCCCGAGATGCAAGCAGACCAGGCTGGCACCGTGTATTGGGTGCTTCTGAGAGCTGTGCTAGGCCTGGGCAGCCATCATGAGCTCGGCCAGCCCCACACGCATGCCTCCAGGGGCGCAGGGGAGGAGCCCCGAGCCTGACAGCTGCTGAGCCAACCTGGTGTAGAATGCAGCTGTCTCCTCCGAAGTGCAACACTCGTTCCCTCCCCTTCCACAGTCAGCTTGCCCTTGAATAAAAGATGGCAAGCCCCTCAGGGCAGCTGAGAGCAAACCAGTGTGGCAGAAGCCCCTTCCTACGTCCCGGCCTTCCCGAGCCCCACTCTCAGCAGATTCCCGACTCGGCACGGAATTCCCCTGTGCTGCTGGGGCGGCAGCTCACTCCTGTCTGGGCTCGGTGGCACACAACACGAGGCCCTATTCAGGACTTCCGGGGGCCATGGGGAGAGCGCAACCGCTGTGCTGTTTCTGAATCTCTAGCAAAATGGCTCCTGCCAGAGCATAGAAATTGCCCGATTAGCATTTGGGCTTTTTACATTTAATGCTAAGATGGTAGTATTTTAGTTTGCACGCTTTTTCATTATTGAAGAGGTGTGCTGGCTATTTCTGCTACCCCCCTGTCACACTTTGCTTGCAAAACACAGCCCTTGGCATGGGGCCCTGGCACCCAGGGAGGAGAGGTGGTGGCCACTGGGTGGAGGGGCTGCGGCAGTGGCCATGCAATGGGCACCAGGCTGGAGCTGGTTTTGGAAGGAAGGGTGACAAGGGACACAAAGACCAAGCGCGGGAGGGCTGGGGGGTGGGCGAGACTACAGGCAGCCGGCTGCCCCGCAGACGTCTGCCCGAGGCCAGAACCGCTCACTCCCTTCCTTGCTTTCATTCTGGAGAGGGCACCTCTGAGCCCTGGGAGCCGTGCCTGTTGGAGACAAGGTCTGCCAGCAAGTGGTCCTGGGATGAGGCCAGGTCCCAGGCTGGGCTGCAGGGCTGAGCCATCTGCCTCTGTCCCCAGGGACACCCCAACTCTCACTCCAGGTTTTGCCAAGCAAGGGTAAGGGGCATCTCCACACACTGTGCCAACGGGTGCTGGCCACACTGGCACCTCTCTGGTTTGTTTTTAACTCTTTGTCAGCACTTGTCATGTTTATTCGGAGACTCTGGAAATGGTAGAAGTACAAAGATGTCACTTAACACCAGGATACCTGGTCTCTAAAGAACTGCTTTCATTGTTATTCATTGAAGACCCGTCATCTTCAGTATTTTTTCTTTATTTAAGAAAGCATATGTTATAGTTATAAAAAAAAATACAGAAACACAAAGAAGGAGACAAAGAATGGGTCATGATTTTCCTGCCCAGAAAATCCCTGGTGACTAGGCAGGGGTGGGGGGAGTGGGGGAGAGAGAAAGGCAGGAAAAAAGAAGGGAAGGAAGGAGGAGAGGAAAGAAGAAAAATTACATGTGTCAAACCAGAAAATTTGCACAGGACAGAAAGGCACAAATTGTTGACTTTTGAGAGCAAAATAAGCCAGTTTCTTAGGTCTGAGAGCAGTGAGGCTGACCCAATCAGAATACTAATGAGACCTGTACTGTGTTTTCTCTAACTAGTAAACTAGATGGAGAGCTTTGCTTCTCTGGTTAGTGTATTGTCTCTCATTCCTTTTTTCCCCTTTCAAACTTCTACTTTGGATGCATCACGCCTTTTGGAAGCTTGAAAGTAAAAATGACTTTCCTCTTGATGTCCCCGTTCCTCTCCCAAGAAATGAGTTTGCCTTTCTCCTTCTGAATTCGCAATCAGATGCCAACTCCAGCTCCTTATTTTCTGTTTCTTGCTTCTTTTAACAAGTGCACAAATGGCCACCTTATGATACTGTTGTAAAAAGATAGAAAAAAGTGCAAAATCGACAATGCCCGTGCTCCTTGGAAAATAGGATTGGTGGTGGCAATGCTTTTTGCTTCCTTAGCCTCTATTGCAGAAAGAAAGTGGGAAAATGGCTTCTTCTATTTTGTTTGTTTTTTCATTACACCATTAATCTCCTCGAACAAGGCATGCTTTTTAGTTACAGATCAACCAGAAAAAATGCATATGCTAAGCCAGATGGGTGAAATTAACAGTTTCATTAAACTGATTTTAAAATCTCCAGTTTTACAATATACCAATGCCATCATAGCTTGGTGCTGTCCTGGAATTCAAACTTTAAAGAATGTGCAAGATAAGCAACTTGACTTTAGAATTCTTTTTTATTATATTCACTAGTGCAGAAAATTGTTTAGATTCCTTTTATACAGCAAATATTGATTGGTAATATTTGGGGGGAGTTAAAAATTTTATATGTATAAGAAATGATGGAGCCTTTTCAACCCCCTTATCTTTCAGCCTCTGAGGCTTTGTTTGTGCTAAGGATCGGACATATGTGAAGGATTCTCCTATTGCCTCTTATTCTCCAGCAATCCCAGCTACCTGGGTGTTCTCGCTAATGACTATTGGGGTTCTTTGAGAGGGGTCAGCAGGGCAAGTGTTTCATTTGGAGCTTCATTTGGTTTGGAGTCTCTTCTCTCCTCTGAGCCCATCTAGCCAGTGTCCGTGGGTATTCAAGCAAAGCTCATCACCTTAGGTGGGTGTTTGGTCGATCAGGGGAGGTGGGGTGGATTGTTAACAAAATGCTAATGCTGCTTTGCTCGGAATGTGTGCAGAGGGGCAGCTGAGATGAGTACCCATCTAAAAGTAAATATATGAATAAGTAGGAGTGGAATTTATTTTGCAAGTCCATGGGAGGGCTGTGGTGCATACTGAATCTGGCAGAGAAAGTTCTTCTGTTTAACTTGGATAGGACAGAATTCTTCTCTCAACCATCGAAGGGAAAATCTGAAACAAGCTCCCGACTCCTAGTGGAAAAGGGTATTATTATTCAGCTATATCCCAACAGAGGAGTAGAGGGAAATGATCAATATGTGCATTGCTCTGTTGTTGGTTATAGCAAACCACTAGAGGCAACCCAAGAGTCTGAAAACTGAGAACTGGCTGGAAAATGACTCTGCTGTGGAGTGGAATAGTATTGGAGTTAGAAAATACACACTTTTTTTTTTAAAGATTTATTTATTATTTATGCATACAAGAGCTGGTGTGTAGGCCGGAGGTGTGGGAGGGGTGAGAGGATTCACCAGAGACAGAGTGGGGAGCAGAACAGGCGGATCTACTGAAATACACTGCTGTGGGGAGCAGCAGGGTGACAGGAGGGGTCTGCTGCGCCTGGCCGGGGATGGAACTCGTGCTTCAATGGCTCTGGATAGCGTCATGGTGCTGCACTTAACCCATTGAGCCACCAGGGAGGCCCAGAATACACACTGTTATAGCCATGGACAGAAACTCCTGATGTGTGGCTCATAAAAAAAAAGTTGAGGGTCAGGAACTTCTTGGAAAGAAAATGTGTATGCATATATGCAGACAGATGTGAATATGAGTTATTTGTGCAGAGAGGAACATACACACCAAGCTTTTAATAGTCTTTATCTTCACTATTAAGGATTGGAGGAGAGGGGACTTCTGTTTTTATTTTATACGAATATGCATTGTGGGTTTTTTTTTTTAATAACAAGTATCTATTTCTTTAGGGATTAATAAAATGCAGGAAGGGGAGCAAATTCCATTTGTTCATAAGGTGGTTTTCTTCAGTACTTGGGTTGAGAGAGTGAAAGCTGGTCCAGCTATGTATTGCCTCTCAGAAACCTGGAGAAGGCTGGGTAAGGAGAGCCAGGAGCCAGGAGATGAGAGTCCTCGCTGCTGGGTGCAGGTGGTGGGTAGACTCCTCCCACAGTGCGGCAAGAGGAGACACGTGCCCCCCACTCGGCAGCCAGCCGGCCTGTGTGCCTGGAGGGGTTGGCACTGCTCATCATCATGACCTGGGCTTCACAATCTGGCCTGCAGATCCTACTGGTCTCTATTTTTAGTGCGGACGTCGGCCAGGGAACCACCCTCATATCCCATCTTAGATCTTCCCGTTTGAGATTCCACCACTGGAAACTGGCCTCTGTTCATTCCCCAGTGGAGAAATCTCTTGTTGCCTCCTGGAAGTTGTTGGCAACATTTACAATTTGGATGGAATGAAGAAAATCAAAGAAAAATGTTGATGTAGGGAAGTGACGGGCAGACTTTTACGCCGCTGGCCTCTGTGGCTCTCACCTGCAGCCTTGATTATGCTAATGCAGGAGGCGCGTGGGAGGGTGGGCGTGGGGCACGCACGCCTGATGGTGGACACCTGGCGCTTGGTGTGGCCATGCGTAGGTGGGCACACCTGGGCCTGGAGGCGGTGGTTATAAGGGAGGCGTCTCAGAGACAGGAAGATGGCTACGGCGGAACGGCTACAGAGGGCGAGTGAGGACAGAGAGAGCCCAAAGAGAAAAGGGTACAGATTTGCCGGGGGCTCCCTGCCTTGCCAGCCTGCGGCCTTGCCCCAGAACAATTGGCACAGAAAGCACATGAAAGCCTGGAAAAATCCACCAAGGGCACTGAACCATCCTTTGTCCTTCTGCCCGAATCCACGGAGAAGCTGCCCTGGGCTTGCCGGCACTAGAGTTGGGTGTAACAGTCTTTGAAGGAGGTAAAATTTTGCTCTTTCGTCAGCTGGCCTTATTGCCTCAAGCCTGACCGGTGTCTTTCTTTGTGACTTCTTGTGCCGTATGCAAAATCTCACGTGTCTTTTTGGTGTCATAGCCTCTAGCAGAGGCACAGAGTAGAATTAACATTCACTGGCTGAATTAATAAATAAGAGAGATGAATAATGCAGACAGTTTAGAAGATTGTGACACTTAGATGATGGGGCCATGTCACTTGTGAAATGTTTATCAGGGTAATGGGAGGATTAGGTAAGAAAGTATCAGAGCTTAAAGCAGTTGTGTTAAGAGGTCTCGCCCGAGGTGAAGTCCTTAGGAAGGCTGGCTGCCTACTAAGTGGGCACACAGTAGGAACTCTCGCTCCGGGGACTTGCAGAGTTGGACCCAAAGCTTGGCGTTGCCACTCTCCAGCTCCTGTAACTTAAGACAGGTTCATTGACTTCTCTGGGCTTCAAGCTCCTCATCTGAAAAAAAAATAAGGATAAAGCTCATCATCCTAGTGCCTACCCCCTGCAGTGGGTCAGAGTACACACCGTGATTTGCATACCCCATATTTGAAGAAGCCCAGCCCTTATTTGATGTGTTGCAAGTCCTCTAGAAAAGTTGACTCATTCTTTTTATTGTATTTTGAGAGCATGAGAAGACCCAGAGGCAAAAGAGGATCAGAAATCATTTCAAATTCCTGTACTTTTGCTCTACTTTTTAGAGCAGTACCTGAGAACTATTTCTGAGATAAAACACATTCTTCAGAGAGACCTCGAAGGGAAAAAAGGTCTCTAGAAGTTTAGGTGGTCCGATTTGGTGGTGATTTGCACTGAGTAAATTACCCTCTTGAGGTGCAGCTATATAAGGCACATCCTTTTCCCCAGGATACGTGTTGTCATTTAGTGCAAAGAAAATGCTATTTATAGGATGATACCGTGGCATCCCAACGACTTTAATTTACCTCCCTAGAAGGTGGTATATTTCAAGGCACTGCAGGACCAACCATATTAATATCTCAGGTGGTTTAATTGGCTTTCCCCTTTCCTTTCTAAAGCCATGTCAATCCCGGGGTAATTAATTGCGTGTGCTATGAATTGTGTGCTTTACAGTGCCAAGGAACCCAAATGAATCTGTATTAGAAATCGGTGGGAGGATTTTTGAGAAGGCTGCGAAGAGACTCTCCAGTACTGATGGTCTTCACCACATTGGCTCTGTCATCCCCTCTTTGATGGATTCCAGCTGCTGTGGCTACCATAAAGCATCCTACTACCTCGCCGTCTTTTATGAAACTGGATTAAATGTACCTCGGGATCAGCTGCAGGTAGAGTATTGCATGCGCTCCAGAAATTTCAATCACCTGAGTTATCTTTGCACTGGAGTGCCCTCATGCCCCAGGAGGAGCTAGACATGTCCATACTCCCTGAGGTCCTTTACAGCTCTGCATGGAAGAAAAATGTCCTGAGGGCTGTTAAATACAGGATCTCCTGCTTTTAGTGACTGAAAGGATGCTTCACTACTGGACATGGTGTCAGGCATGGGATTGCTATACTGTCTTAGGAACAGTTTGAGCAGATCTTACCAGAATCCCAGTCCTTTAAGAACAAGTGTCTCTTACCCAGTTCTTGTAACTACTCTGTCTGTGGGGCCATTACCCCTTATTAGCTTTTTAGCCAAATGGAGTCACTTGGACCTCCAGCAACGTGTTGTCACATGCAGTCTTCTCCATCAAAATGAAGGTCGTAACAGATAGTCGTTGGTTTAGAATCCGAATTTATTATGCAACTTGCCTAACATTGGGAATCACAGTTTTGTAAGTCCACTAAATGGTCCCTGATTACATTTAGTTCCCAGATTTGCACAAAGGCTTGTTCATCCTGGGTTTGGAAAGATTCAAACTGTGTAGACCGGCCCAGGGGCTCCGTGTTCCTTTCCAGTGCCTTCCCTGTCTCTGATTATAGAGCTCATGATGGACAGTTTGTTTTTCTGAGTTCCTGAGGCGATTCCCACTGAGGTGGAATGGTGCAGAAGATTCTGTCTCTGCCAGAATGGCTGGTTGGCCACGGACAAAGGACTTCACCTCTCTAGGTCTCTATTTCCTGTACGGTGAAATGCGTTGGACCAGTCGATTGCTGAAAACCCTTCCCAACACTAGCTTCCGGAGGGCACGGGGTTGGAACATGGCTCACCAGACGGGCCTCCTGGCCATAGAGGAAGCAACAAAATCAGACCAGGAATCCTGAGACTATTTGGCAGATACACAAAGATGCTGTGAGCAAAGTCAGGGAAAGGCTGTGCATTTCCACTGCGAGAAGGGCAGAATTCAAGAAATTTTACACTATTAGACATTAATAGGACAGATAGCTGGGAATCTATAAACCACTGGAAAGTTGTTTGCCTTCTTTTCTAAACTTTTTTTTTTTAAAGGAGTGTTTACATGTTTCTGGAAGGGCCAGGTGACCGTTCCATGTTAGGAGGTTATGCCCTTGTCTACAGCCTTGTGAACACGGTCATTTCCTTCCCAACAGGGCATGCTGTATAGCTTGGTTGGAGGCCAGGGCAGTGAGAGGCTGTCTTCAATGAATCTTGGGTACAAGCACTATCAGGGCATTGATGAATACCCACTGGACTGGGAGCTGTCCTATGCCTACTACAGCAACATCGCTACCAAGACCCCCCTCGACCAGCACACACTACAAGGAGATCAGGTACGAGAGAAAAATGGGTCAAAATGGTTACGGCCCCGTTGCCCATAGCGCCCTGTACAATTTTATAGCGTGTCTGCACCTGTGACCGATTTATTTGTTGGCTTTCAGAGGATGGACATAATCGCATGGGGAGAACTTCCCTGCACTCTCCAGTTCCTATTTCCTGATTGTGGCTCAGGCTGAATGCAGGTGCATTCCCGTATCTATGCATGAAAAGCTTTTCATGAGTGGGAGGACTGGCATGCAAAGTGTACATTTGTCTCCGGACAGATTTAGATGTTGCAGAAACTGTGTGCCAGAAACACAGGTATCTTGTCTTGGTTCCAAGACCATGTGAAGAGATGGGGTCCATTGATATCAGAGAGCACTGAGTCATACTGAATGGCAGCAGTGATCCGAGGGCGCCCATCGATATGTAATAAAAAGCAGCGTCTGGGATACACAGAAGCATGCTCCATCCCTAGCTATGTTCCGAGGAAGGGCACTAACTTTGGCCTCTAATTTTGTGGGCTCCCAAATCTTATTGACTCATTGGGCAAAGAAATCAGTGACTCATGGGGCCTCCCCAGTGGCACAGCAGTTAAGCGCTGCGCTGTGGAGCTGTCGGCAGCGTCAATGCAAGTTCGACGCCCAGCCAGGGAGAATCCCACATGGCGTGGCAGACCTCTCCTGCCTCGCCCGCTGCTCCCCTCAGCAGTGTACTTCTGATCTGCCTGTTCTGCTCCCCGCTCTGTCTCTGGTGAACCCTCTCGCCGCCCCACGCCTCTGGCCTGTGCCCCAGCTTGTATGTATAAATAAAAAAATGAAAAAAAAAAAAAAGAAATCAGTGACTCACACCTGTCTCCCAAACATAGTGCATCCACTGAAAGAGACCCACTTGGCCCCTTGGACTGACTGGTACACATTCTCTCTCTCCAGAAAGGATTTAAGGTGGTTTGATAGTCACAGCACTTGAGGTGGTCAAGTTGAAAAATGCAAGTTGGCTTTTTTTTTTTTTTTTTGGGGTGAAGGGCAAGAGAGTAAATATTTTAGGCTTTGCTTCCACAGTGTTTGTTGCAACTACTCATCTCTGCCACTGACAATATCTAAATCAACGGGATGCCTGTGTATGCGCAGCCATAGATAGTAGGTAAATTGCATTGCTGGCTTTGGCTCTGGTCAGACCATAAACTCGTGATTTTCCCTACTTATGCTTGGGGAGCCCAGGAGGCAGCCGTGGCTACGTCAGAACTGTGAAATCTTAGGCTGTACAGCTTACGGGGAGCCAGACCACTCACTGTTCCCCAGCACTGCTCTTGGATTGCACTCAGAAACCCACAGTGCAGAAAACTTGTTCTTTGATGACTGGGAACGGATGATTTCAGAGAAGAAATCTGCTGTGGCCACTGTACAGTTATGAAATAAATGACTCAAAGACACACACTGTCAGTGAACATTAAACATGAGTCAAGCTATAAAACACCAAAGGGCTGTCTGCGTAGACATTCTAATTCCTTTAGAAAAAAATGATTCCTTCTGGATAAGCTTATACACTCATCATTTGTATTCTCTGTGTGGATAAGCAATGTGCAAAATTTGACCTCTATTTGTAAGGAATTCATTTATTAATTGATAAACTTTTTGTAGAAAAGAATTGTTCTGAAAAGGAAACATTCATCCAGAGTCAAGCCACAAAATAATACTTCCACTGTTCTGTTAAACCCGAATGTGTTATTAATGTGCAGTGTGTACATATTATACTTTTAAGAAATCTAATTCGGCATAAATTAGCAATGGGGAATGGTATGTCGTGAACAAGCTTCTTTTCTTTTGAAGATTTGGAATGTGAAGTGTTATGATTATGAAAGGAAATGTTTAATTGGTCAGAACCAGAGAAGATGAATAGAAAAGATCCATCTTGTAGCTGAAAAGTCGTTTGATGAAGAACCATAGATAGGAATTATGCAGTTAGAGGAGTTGTATCATAGCTCATTTTCTTAAGAATGTGTAATTAATGGCTTCTTGAGAATTTAAGCAGGTGTCATACGTTGATTTAAATGTCCTTTTGTTAAGGAATCTATTAATTCACCAGCCCATGGAACAAATGAGGAGATAAGGCAAGCTAGGCCTCTAATTAACCAAGAATCCCTCAGTAACTCCTTCCTGAGTCTTGCTTCAGTTTCTTCTTTATGTAGCACGCGGTTCGCATCATTTCATCATCTTTATTAGTCATCTCACTTCCTGTCATTTCTTTATGATTTAGTGCAATGCTGCTTCAGGTTTAGAGAAGGAAGATGCTGGGTTTCTGGGGTGTTTTTTTTGGTGGCTTAATCCTAATGAGTTTCTCGCATTCTCTCCCTTTCTTTTGCTCTTCCCAAGGCTTGGTCCCCAGCCTCCTGTTCCTTTCCCTCTATGCTTTCTAAAAGGGGGAGTGGGTCATCGACACCCCTAGTTTCAGTGCCTTCCATTTACTCAGATCTCTCAAACCTCCTCTGGCTGAGATTTTCCTTACAACCACCCATGTGCTGTCGGAGCACACCCAGACGAAGAACACCTCTCCTGCTCTCCATTCTGCACACACATCTCGGCTGATGATACCATTGTCTGTGCAAGCAACTGGGAGTCACCTTTGACCCCCGTCGTCCTGTGAGTTACAGTCCAATGGCGTCACAGGCCAGGCGCGCTCTCCTACCGCCTCTGTCTCTGCTGACACTGCCTACCTTTGTCCTGCGTTATCTCCCTGGAGCTGCTGTGACAGCTTCTGGTTAGGGGCTGAGCTGTGTCCCCTAAGTTCAGAGGTGAAGCCTTAACACCATGTGCCTTAGAACGTGATGGTAGTTGAGGATCGGCCCTTTAAGGAGGTGGCGAATCTCAAATGGAGTCAGTAGGTGACCCTGATGGAGTGTGACTGGTATGAGGGACAGACAGGAGAGGACACAGCAAGGAAGCAGCTGAGAGAGACCCCCAGGGACCGTGGGCTCCCGAGACAGGCACCCCATCTGTTCACCTCGATGACCTCGTGCTTAGCGCTGTGCTTGACGTGCAGTTGGTGCTCCGCGTTTGCCGCTGGGAGGGTGGATAGGGCGAGGGTGCAGAGAACCAGACATGAATGTATGTGATTAGAGCATTTTGTTGACTCTCTGGTGCTTTTGGATGCGACCAGCATTCATTGCTGTTGGCAGACACCCAGGCCTCTTTGCTTCAAAGTCTGTCTTTAAACTGGTGGCCTTTGCATGTGTGTGACATACATGTGACTCCTCCCCTCCCCCACTTTGGGGACTCTTGGGTATGTGCTTCCCTGCCTCTCCAGGGAGGCAATATTACAGCTCGTATTTCCCCATTCTTCCTTCACAATTTCTAAAATGTTAGATTTCAACAAAGAAAACACACACCCCCTGTTGGGAGTCAAGCATTGTGGTTGATTTTAGCACCCTAAGAAGCAGGTCCGTAATGGCAGCTCCCACAGGCCCTGAAGAAAGTTGGTGGAGGGGGGCGGTTAAGTGCAGGCTCAGGAATTGCTCTGCTCCTGCGCTCCTAGGCCCACGGCCCAGCCACTGTATCCACAGTCCACAGAAGGCAGAGCTGCAGAATGTGGGACCACGGGCCCTTTTCTCCCCACCCCCACCCTCCCCTCCCCTTTTCCTCTACTCCTCCTCCTTCCTTCCCCTCCTCTTT
>PVIJ01010967.1:0-57264 GCA_004024925.1 Scalopus aquaticus
GCGGCGAGAGGGTTCACCAGAGGCAGAGTGGGGAGCAGAACAGGCAGATCAGAAATACACTGCTGAGGGGAGCAGCGGGCGAGGCAGGAGAGGTCTGCCGCACCATGTGGGATTCTCCCCGGCCGGGCGTCGAACTCGAGTCGCCGCTGCCGACAGCTCCACAGCGCAGCGCTTAACCGCTGCGCCACCGGGGAGGCCCGGTTATATGTTTTGAAGTAATTATTTAGGTCAAGATTTGAATGTTGAGAAATTCAAAGACTAAAGACAGTCCTTGTGAAAAAAGACCAAAGAAATGGAACTTGAGGAAATCAGATTATTTAAATATGCCAGAGGCACCTAAGGACTACCAGCAGAGCTACTCAAACTCTGTAAATTACTAAATTTCATTATTTCGATGTAAAAGAGTAAAATAACTAAATTAATCTGGTTATTTAACACACATTCCATGTCTTCCAGGCTTAGACATCTGCCTAAGGTGCAGGGATTTCAAGTTGCCCTGAAAACTCTCTTCCACATTTCTGTCTTCCACAACTGGTTTGCTCTGGGGATTATAAGCCCTTCAAGGGCCGGTATTGCATCCAAGGAAGCCAACTCAGCTACATCTATGTCCTGGTTTTCATTGTGAGTGGGAATGGAGTAAAGCGACAGAGTTTGCTTGGCTGATTCCAGTCCCCAGTTCCTGGACCAAATATTGCCTTTACATTACAAAGTGGAAAAAAATATGGACCGCAGGCCTCCTGTGTTTTCATAAAGAAACAATAGAGAGAATATGGAGGTAGTGGCACTTAGAAATTATTGTGAAGAGTACAAAATTATTCAAGCCACCAGCCAACTCAGATACCCAGAGTCTCTCCTCAGAAGCCATTGGAGGGCTGAGATCAGGCCAAGGAGGCTTCTGTTCAGAAGAGGCAACTGTCAGAAGAGGCTTGTGCTGGAGACAGCCCAGGGCTCCAGCCTGACTGCTGACAGCCCTTTGACCACAGCTCTGAATCTCTGTCCATGGGGTGGCCCTGGGGAAGAGGCCTGCTTTGGGGGGACTGTTTAATGATTTGCCAGCAAATAACAAGGCAAACAGACTCCTGGCAGCTGCCTAGATGCAACAGGAGAGTAGATTTTTATTCCCACCCATGGTGTAGCCTTCCAGGCAAGGAATGAAAGAAAAAATGAGAGATGGTGTTGCGAGAGCCTGGAAGGGATTGCCATTTTGGGTTCAGCATTTCATTGGGTCTCTATGGATGGTGCCTGCATATCTTGGCACTGGTGCCAACCAGTATTTCCATTCTCTGAATATTTCAGTAATTCCTAACAGCAGCATCGTAGGAACTAAAAAGTCAGATATGTAAGAGGCCTCTAATGGCAGAGTTCTAGGCATAAAGAGAATTAAACCAGAAAAAAACACTGTCTTTGCTTTTAAGAAGACTTTTACAGAAAATGCATGAGATGGGAAAGTAGTTTGGTTCTCTGCTGAAGTCCTTTACTTTTCTTCCCTTGAATCTTTCCCTCTCTCCTTAATTCTGCAAAAAAGAAAGTGGCACCTCTCCTATCTCACAGCTCTCTATCTTTTTGCCCTCAACCCCCCAGCCCATCCCAAACTGGGTTGTTCTCTACTCACCTGACTAGTTCTCAGTCCCCAGAATTAAACACTTCCCCCAAATATTCTCTAAAGCGATAGATTCAAAATTCATAAATAACACTTACCTCTTATAGTTAGTTATATAGTCAGTGTTCCACTGTGACCCAACCTATTAACCATTTCCTCCTTCAGAATGCCTGGTTCTTAGCAGAAGTTCTATAAAATATTAGTCCTTTCCTCCTCCTGCAAAGTAGATTCTGAGCTGTTGAAGTCAGAGGCTAGGTCTTATTTATCCCTTAGCATAATACCAGCCACCTAATAGATATTAAGGGGGGGAAATGCATGTTGAATTAGCCATTTTAACACAGACATGAGATAAAATAAATTGATGGTTGCCTTGGCATTTGATCAGGATATGATTATTTTCATATTTCTTGCTTTCCTTTCATAAATTTTCTGAATACTCCCTGTAAGTTTTGATTTGAAAGTCAACGTTTATTTTGACCTCTTAGCGAGGGAGAGTTCTCTTCCTTCCCTTTTATATCACACTAGGGCTCCTCTACCACCCAGAACAAAACTCACTTCTTTCAGGAAAACCTTCCTACTTAATAACCCATCCCCAATATTCTTTTATTGTCTTCCCTCAGTATCAATGTGCTGAGTCAAGCATAATCCCTAATGGGGAAAAAAGGCATCTCTCTATCAAAAAAAGGGAATGGCTCCTTAATCTCAAGAGACTTAAATCTGAATGTAGATCTAGAGCCCGGCATACACATGCACATGCACCCCAGGATTGCAGTCACAGAGCACAGCACAAACACAATGGGAGAATGAATGGGAGACTGACTGACTTCTGCTATATTGCTTTGGAAGTGATGTCTTTTCATTTTGGACCTTTAGTCTATCTCCCATATCTGATGGGAAGGAACTATTCAGAGACTTAAAAACAACTCTTTTTTTTTTTTTTTCATTTCTATGGCATTAACTCGAAGAAACTCTTACTCCCCACCCTCCCACAGCTGGCTTTAGAGCACAATGTTGGCTAAATGTCTCTGGTGAACTTCACATGCTACCAAGATTTTCTGAGGACTCACACCAGTGATCTGCACGGAAATGGTATGGAAAAATCAAAGTCCATTCACACCCAATAGTATTACATATTTTTTTCTGAGTGGCTCTTTTTTCTTACCTTTATCGGAATGAGAGATGAATTATATTTCCTGTCTCCATCCTTTACATATACCCTGAAAAACTGAGGTGTCTGAAGTCCAAATTTTAGACTCTAATTGAGGAGACATTTGCTATCATTACCTTTCCTTTGTTGCAGCTTCCTAGCAGTTGCTTCAGTGCTCCAGCCCACTCTGGCCCTGAGGGCATATGCAGTCCCTCTCACACCAAAGGTGGTTGTGTGTTCAAATATTCCAAACATCCCTTGACTTGCTCTTTGTGAACTATGAGTTCTTTGTTACTTCCTAATTGCCCAAACCTCTTTATTTTTCTCGCTAAGGCTAGATGGTAAGAGATACTAAAAGATAATCAAAGTGCTGATAAATGGAAGAGGAATCTTCTCAGTTATCAAGTTGGCTCTGTTGAATAGAAGTTCCTGTTTGCAGTTGTCAGGAGATTCTGGGAGGTGCCATCACCAGACTTAGTGGGTAAGGGAAGTACTTAGAGAGTTAGGGAGGGGAGCCAAATTCCTAGGTTGAGAGTTCACAGGGCAATGAAGATCAATAGCAGCACTTTTGATTTGTACACTGTTATCAAGGTACAAAGCAACACTACCCTTTGTCCTTTTTATTTTTATTTTGCTAATGGAACCCTTCACCCTAAATTAAGACTATTATTCATCTTTAATGTTGTATTTTATACTAGCAAAGTGCTTTATAATCCTTCATTAGCTATTTTAACCTTCCTTTATTGCTACCCATTTCACAAGTTAGGTTGAAGAAATAACGCAGTGCATATTGGACTTACAACCAGGAATCCTGAATTCTGGTCATGAATTTCATGTACTAAAAACCATGAAAGGAGATTGATAGATCACAGGAAGACTGACAGAGTAAAAGAATAGAAACACCAAAATTTCATGAGTCTTCTTGGGAACTAAATTTGTCCTAAACCAAGGATTTAGGACAAGACTTGAACATTTTACTTTATTTTGCTAACAGTGAAACTAAGAGCTCTCACCAGCTTAAATTAAAAAATGTGACCACCAAACACCTCTCTACTTGGAAAACAGTTTGTCTGATTGCCTAATTGCCTAACTCTCCATAACAGAGTTGAGAGCAGAAAGAAAAAAGGGTATATCTGAACATGACATCAGTTGTTTCTTTTCTTTTTTCTTTCTTTTTTTTTTAATTTGAAGAACAAGTTTATTGAAGAAGGAGACAGAGAACAGAGAGAACTTGCATGGGCACGAGTGGACAGGAAGAGCTGCCTCATGAGGGAGGTCAGTGCAGAGAAGCACCGGCATGGTAAAGGTCACAGGCAGGCAGAGGCCGCTGCCCTGGGTAGGGGCACAGAGTTGGTGGAAAGAAGCACCTGCCTAGTCACAGGTGGGCAGACAGGAGTGCTGCTCACCAGTTGTTTCTTAAGATATTGATGCTCAATTACTTTGATCTGTTAAATATTCAATTCTTAACAATTTCCTCAATTGCAGTTCATGCCATAATGCTATTCTAGTTTGTATGTCTGACTGTCCTTATTTATTGCCTCTTCCATTTTCTTCTCTTTTCCTCCTCTTATTTAAATATAAGGATATGTTCTCTGACCTCTTTTATCTCTCCTTCTGGGGTTCTTATTCACTTCAATCTCTAATAATTCTCACATTTGTCTCCACAGTCAATTCACCTGCACTTCAAAAGGACTGGTAGATATCATTTCTTTATACACCTGCTGGTATCTCAAACTCAAATATGCCAACCTACATATCATCTTTGCCCTGCACTCTATCCTAAACCAATAACCCCCCTTTAACTCATCTGTTTTTGTTAATAGCATCATCATTTTCTTAGAGGTACAGGCTAAGCACTTCAGAGTCATGATTGTTCCTCCCTGTAATCAATCATTTAAACTATGTCTCTGGATTTGACCCATTAAAATAGATACTGAACTAGTATCTCACATTCTAAAGTTCTCTACATATCTGTTCAAGAACAATCTTCTTAAACATGGAATTGACTGTGTCAGTGACTCTCCATTGCTTTCTGAATTAAATTCAAGCCCCTTAGCCTGTCAAATTTAGGCTTCAGTGCTCTGCATGGCTTTGGAATCAGACAATTTGGCTTTACTTTTCAACTTCGTCACTTACAAGGTATGTGTGACTTGGAGGGGGTGACCTAGCCTCTTAAGTCCTGGTTTCTTTATGAGTTAAAAAAAAATGCAGATACCACCACTCACCCGAGAAGATCACTGTAGACATTAAATGAAACAAAATATTTAGAGTGCCAAGAGTTCCTACATATAGAAGGCACTCAAAATATATTAATTCCTTCTCTTCTCTTCTACCTTTTCAGTTTTACCCCCAGTTCTCTCCTGAAAGTACTAACCTACTTGTCCAAACCAAATTATATTACTTATATTCTCTCACATTCTCTTAGAATGCCCATTATTCTTATTCTGTCACTTATTAAAGCCCCACTTAATCCTTCAAGGGTGCATTTATGTACTATTTTCACAGATGAAGAATATCTTCTTCATCTGAAATGTCCCAATCAACTAGCTTGTATTTATTGTACGTGACTTTTCACCTTCTGCTTTAGATTCCTACCCTCTAAGTTGGGGACAGGGATGTCTTTATAGCCCACATGGCACAATGCCCTAACATAACAGGCAATCAATGAACATTGAAAGGTTGAGTTTTTTGTCTCCCGAGAGTCCATTCATTTGTGATTCATACTGTACACTGAGAACTCTTTAGAAACAATCTCTGGCGGGATATCAGAATTTTAAGCAACTTTAGCAGAGATGCTGAGTCAGTCTAGGATTAAGTTCAGTCCTAGTTCAGCCAACAAGAATTGTCTGGACCCTGTTCCTGCTTGAGATACCATAATTTGGCACTAGTGTAAGCTGTGGGAGCTCATTTGAATAAATTTAGATGAGAACATATTTGCCTTAGGAATAGGCAAGCAAAGATGCATGGTATCTATAAAAATCAACCACTATTAGGTAAACTATGACAACGGTTTCACTGGCAAAGAAAGGAGTCCCAAAAGTCATTTGGTTTGATAGGTTCTGAATGTGGTTCAGCTAAGAGGTCTGGCTTTCATCCAATCCACTTCCTCTTGGCCCAGTTAGCAAATGGGTAATTATATGACATCAGCCACCATGGGGGTGATGAGAACATAAGGTGGCTTCACGGTGCCATAAAATATGGCACCAAGTTTCTGAATCACCAACCACAGGTGCATTGATTCTGCACCCCTGCCCCCCTTCTCCATAAAACCATCTTATCTGATATTGTTGTTGACACAATGACTACACTTAGGTCTTCGGCTCTATCCTTTGCTTCTCCTTAGTGTTTGTTCGGGTGGGTACCTCTGTGCAGATGCTTATAAATGAGTACTTAAGATACAAGAGTAATCGCTCAGTCAGCAAGCCATGCTTTTGCTTTTGGGTAAGCTTACTTCAGAAAGCAGGAGCATATCTAATTGCTAAACACACACCTACCTGAAATGCTTCAGAGGCTGAACTACCTTTGTAGCCAAAACCTAACTAGCGGAGTTGCTGTCTGTCACTAAGTTGATTCTTAGTCTAGGCATTAACAGGCCTGTTCCTAGAACCATCTTTCTCCCTAAAGTAGCAGTTGCTATAATTTCCCCAAACCCTTTGTAACAGGAAAGATCAATAGCCTCCAATGTTCCCTGTTAAGACAGAGTGTCAATGAAACTATCAAACAGGATGCTATGTGGGTATGCATGGAGATTTTTTCCTCATGGGCACATGAGAATGGGCCTGAAATATGGCCTCTTAGTTGGCAAGTACTTGATGAACACTTATCTTCTTTCCAAAATGGTGTTAAGTCCTGCCCAGGAGTTATGGTCTTACTGGGGAGATAACATACATACAAACTAAACGGTGGTATAAGCTGATATGCTATCAAGAGTCCCATTGTGTGATATGGCCAATAGGTCCTATGGAATTTGTTGAGGAGATGGATCTTAAACTAGCCCTTAAAGAAGACATAACTTGAAAAGGAGGAAAATAACCACATAGACAAAATAACTAGGATCTGGTCCATAGACATCTGTCAAATGGATTTTGAGAACTTCTCAATTATAATCTTAAGGGGGGGGAAAAAAACAAAACAAGAGGCCCGATGAGAAGAAAGGTAAAGATCTTGACCAGTTTCTCTCATATCTCCAGTTGCAGAAAGCATGTCTCACTGAAAAAGAGACCTGTGGAGATAGTTTGGAGAACTAAGGTAAGGTAGAATTGTCAAGGACACTGAATGCCACAGTAAGTTAGACCTTGTTTTCATATGTGAAAAAGAAATCATTCTAAATCCTTAAGCAAGAGGCTTTCATGACCAATACAGTATTTTAAGCAGAACAAGTTAATGTCAGAGTAAAAACTAGTGAGATGAAGAGAAACTGACAGTATGAAAACCAGAGACCTGTTCCAGTAATCTAGTACTGGCATGATGAGAGCTTGAACTCTGGTGGTGACAGTTGAAAAGGCAAAGGGATGAATCACAGAAATTATGAAGGAATTGTTGAAAGTACTTACTGACAGATTGAGCCATATGAATGAGGAGTTAAAGGTTCTGAACCTGGAAAAGTGGGGGAAAGATGTTGCATAAATTAAAAGGAATATTGGGAAAAGAAATTAAATTTGAGCAGGGAGAATTCAATCCACTCTTGTGAATACTCAACTAGAGATGAACATTTAAACCCTATAGAAAATTTGCAATAAGAACTGAATAAAAAGGCAAGGCTGGGACCTCCTTGGTGGTGCAATGGGTTACGTCTCAGCCTATGAAGCTATCCACAGCCACTGCAACATGAGTTTGATCCCCAGGCCAGGAAGCTTCCCACATGGCACAGCAGACCTCTCCTGTCTGGCCTGCTGCTCCCCTCAGCAGTGTATGTCAGTCAATCTGCCTGTTCTGCTCCCCACTCTGTCTCTGGTGAATCCTCTCACCACCCCACACCTCTGGCCTACACCCCAGCTCTTGTATGCATAAATAAATAAAAATCTTTTTTTTAAAAAAAGGCAAGGCTGGAGATACAAGTTTGACAAACAGTGTTTATCAAAGATACACTATCCAGATACACTATTGATTTGACATTTTAAATGTTTAATGCATGTAAACACTTGGAGAAAGTTAAAATAGCTGAATGAATCCTATTAAAAGTAAATTTGTGGTTATTGGTTCAATTAGTTGGTCCCACTATAAAAAATTTAGAAGGGGCAATGCTGTGGTGCAGCTTGCAATACCAAGGTGAAACTGGAGTCACTTGGCCTCTACATAATGTCATGTACAACCTAAAAGATTCTGTAGCTCAGAGAAGTAGAAAGAAGTAAAAATAAGATGATAAAGAAATCACTCAAGAGCAGTGGTTTCATTCTCCACATGTCATATTATTCGTTCTGTAGCCCAGCTAATAGTTTTTCCAGAAGAAACTCCCATCTGGCACCTGCTGCCTGGAAGAGTCGCTGAGCCATTTCCAGTTGCCTGCAGGTAAACGACAGAGCCTTCAAGGAAAATCTGGCAAAGTCTTTTATAACTAAATGCTCACGTTGACATTAAAGCCACAGTCTCTTCAATGCTAGTTGGATGTTCTGGCCACATGAAGACAGTAGCCACATGCTTAAGTCATCATGGTGATAAAGCAGGTAGTAAACTAGAGCAGTGGTTTTCAAAATGTGGTCCCCAAGACCCAGCAACATCATCATGATGTAGGAATTTAAAATGCATGTTTACAGGTCTTACCTCAGAGTAACTTAATCAGAAACTCAGGGTGAGGCCCAGTAACCCGTGTTTTAACAAATCTTCTAAAACTGATTCAGATACATGCTAAAATGTATGAACCATTGATCTAATGGACCAGAATAATTCTAGGCAGTTTCCTTACTACATCCAGAAGGAAAGTAACAAGGGTGGGGAGCCAAAATCCCAGACTGATCATTTCCCCAAAGAGACTATATTCAAGCAGAAAATCAGGGATTTCGCCATGATTTTCCCAACATATTAAGCCTGTAAATGATCTCAAAATTAACCAGGGCATTGAATAGAGGGAATGAGATAGAATGGCACAAATCTTCCTTGTATAAATGCCTTATGAATTCTGTATTTCTACAGTAGTCCTCTATACATGTGATCCTAATACATCCTTTCAAATAACC
The DNA here is from genome assembly GCA_004024925.1 of Scalopus aquaticus. Taxonomy (NCBI): domain Eukaryota; kingdom Metazoa; phylum Chordata; class Mammalia; order Eulipotyphla; family Talpidae; genus Scalopus; species Scalopus aquaticus. The sequence continues at coordinate 8,921 of PVIJ01010967.1, forward strand.
ACTCTCTTGTTTACCATAAATAAGTAACAATGCTGGGCAAATGATAAAGAAACTTGATTTTGTTTGTTCTAATGTCTCTGTCTTCTAAAGAATTTAATTTTTTAAAGATTTATTTATTTATGCATACAAGAGTTGGGGTGTAGGCCAGAGGTATGGGGGAGCTTGAGAGGATTCACCAGAGACAGAGTGGGGAGCAGAACTGGTAGACTGAAGTACACTGCTGAGGGGAGCAGCGGGTGAGACAGGAGACGTCTACTGCGCCATGTGGGTCAGCTCCCTGGCCGGGGATTGAACTTTGTGCTCCAGGTGCTGTGATGGCTTCACAGTGCTGAGACCTAACCCCTTGTGCCACCAGGGAGGGCCAAGGATTTAATTTCTTTTTTTAAGACTGAGCTGTTTTTTTTTCCTATGAAGTAGGGGAAAGAATCAGTTGACAGAGGTCAAAGAAAAGATACACCCAAATGCTCATTCTCAGCAGGTCAGTAAATCAGAAGCAGAGCACATGATGGTATGGTGCAAGGTCGTGTACCTCCAAGCCATGCCTTCTCTTCTATTTTGTCCATGCTCCTCCAAAGCATCATTCAGAGTCAGCAAAGAAAACCTGTATAGTAGGACAGTGGCAACCCCCAAACACAAAATACATAAAAGGAATGGAAAATGAAACAAAGAAAAAAAGAAGCACTAGATCAGAGCTTTCTAACTAATAAATTATGAGGGTCCCAGTCAAGGTAATTATATAAGGCAGTCCCCCATCCTTCTGTTTTTCTGGAAGAAGGTCTTTAGGTTCTATCATTTTCCTTCTGTTGAAGGAAGTGGGACAAATGTTAAGATGCTATTTTGTACAAGAAAAAGTCTAGGTTGCTTCGTAACCTAGATTCTGTGATTCTGGTGTAAGGGGAAAAACCTGGGGCTTTCATCCTCACCTTGAATACAGTGACTACAGGATTTTTTTTTTCACTTGCTTATTTAAAACCCATGGCCTAATCTAAATTTTGCTCTTGTGCTATATGGTACAAATTATTTCAACAACAGTAGCCTGAACATCTTTTAAAATATTTATCGATAAAAGGTCTGCCATTAAGATGCTTAGAATAAGTTGTGCTTGGTTTCCCTGTGCCATCTTTTGGTACCCAAATACTCTATGGGAAGGAAGGTCTCCTAATTCTGCTCCTGCAAAATTCTAGCTCATCAGACAAATTCTAAGAGGCTAAATGATTCCATTTACTATATGCCTAGGACGTTCAACCTAAGAAAATTAGCAATTTAATGAAAAAAGCAAAAGAAAGTGGATAAGAAACATAAAAGCTAATTTTAAAAGTACTAATTTTTTTTTTCACAGAATTGGAGTTTCCCTGATTACCCTTGTCCAAATTGCTATTCTTTCCCCTTATTGTGAACTCCAGTAGAAGCTCATTGCATGCCTTATCTGGCACTTATTATAAACTCTCATGGTGGCAGCTATCGCTAGAATATATCTAGCATTATATTAAGGTCTCAATTAGTATGCACCTTGAGGGCAGGAATGCTTGTTATCTTATGGTCCTTTGGATCCTCTCCAGGACCCAGCATTGTACCCTGTACTTAGGGTCCAGTCATCGTGAATAACTGGAAAGCTAACTGGAGACATGGAGTACAACAAGGATCAAATTTAGAATCATTTGGGGTAAGAGGGAAAATACAAAAATGAAGGGGGAGGTTGTAAAGTTCTCAGAATGTGAATGTGGATAGGAAAACTGAGCTGAAAAATGAAATTTCTGATTCCGGATGATAATTCTTCCCTACTATTTATTCTTGATTAAGATTTTTTTCTTTTTTCTTTTTCCTTCCAGCCTCAGTCAGGTGCAAAACAAAAGGAAATTAATGATTTAATTATTGCTCCAATTGAAAGTTTGGAAGTCAGTCATTCGGAGCAGGCTCCATTGTCTGTCCCCGCGTGTACTGGGCCTTGGTGGCTGTGCACAGAGCACTGTGGCTTCAGCACCACAGCAGAGGCCAATGCTGGACGCCTGGCTTCTAAGCAAGAGAGATGAAAGACTTCTTCTAATGTAATAACTGACGGCCTCTCAATGCCGTTTGAACTGTTTACAGACTGAGTTAACGATTACAGGCAATGTGTATCTTGGCCAGGTGCCCGAAATTCTTACCCACCCATCAGATATTATCAAAGAGCCCTTCCATGCCTGGCTGGAGTCCTTCCAAAGCACCTCACAGAGATGCCGACACAAAAGGAGGAGTGTTCAGAATGTGTTCTCCCTCTCTCTCTCAGCGAGAATTAGGTGCTGAGGGTGCTGAGCTTCCAGAACTGCTCGGGACTAGGGAAAGGGTCAGGGTTAGCACTGGAGCCAGGAGAACCAGACTCCTCTCTAATCAGTTTAGGTGTAGGCAAGAGTCTTCACAGCTGGAAGCTAGAGGATGATGGGGGTAGGAAAACAAAGACCCTTGAAATGACACAGAAATCTGCACTACACCGCATGACACAGAAGCCCCTCATGCTGTAAGACAGGATTATTAAGGCAAAGCAGACAGAGAAGGGAGGAAAGTATGTTTTTTTTTTTTCTGAGAGCAATGCACAAGTCGGAAAACATCACCCCAAGACCAGGATAGGATAAGAGACTTCAAAAATTATAGTACATAAATGCAGGGAGAGTTAACAAGAGAGCTGTTTATTGGGGTGAGTCCCAAGAGACTGAACAGCATCTGTTTGCGCATTAGCAAATATTTTTCACACAAATACATACTGAGTATTTATCATGAGATATAATGGGAGACTGGCAAGCTTATGACAAAAAAAATATGCCTAACATCAATGACACCAGCAAAGGTTTCTGGAGGCAGCAAATATTAAAAAGCATACAATCTGGGGAATACGGAGTTTACTTATTACTTAATTATATCCTAACTTATGACTCCAAAGAAAGGAGAAGTTTTTACTGTCTTTATTAAGTACTTATGGACCTCTGAATACATTTGAAAGTAGAATAAATGGCAGTCACTATAACTAAGGCCTATAAATCTAAAGTTAGTATACATATAATATAGTTGCACATTCATGCCCAAACTATCATCATTACAACTCTCCCAAAGGGGAATACCTGACCTCAAAATCTAAGGAGGGGTTATATGGCTTTTTATATTTCCATACATGGCTTGATGCTGAAAGAGAAGACATCATGTAACTTATTACAAAATGATCTCACAAGAAAATTTGAGGACAGCGGATGCAATTCATGTTCTTTTGTTCATATGTGAATATAATCATCATCATTACATTGCATTTCCTTGAATTTTCTTTGCAACTTCAATTGGATATGGTTGTTTTATTCTCCTGCCCTAACTTGCTGGGTAATAGTGCTATTATGGAGCAGCTGGTGACCCGCCCTCTGTAGTGGGGGACCTTCAAGTAAAAAGACTGTTCTTTAGGCTATCTAACTTGAGATGGAGATGAACTTGACATTACAGAAAGCAGACTGATTTGATTTTTGAAATTTATTGTAATGTTTTATATTTTCTCTAGCAGACCACATCCCACGTACACCTGAATAGAAACATGCGTGGATATGCTGGGGTTTCTCAGAGAAGTGCTGCCAACAGTCTCCAAATTCTATCTACTGGGAATAGTCTTTTCTCCTGAGGACAGATTAGAGTTCAGTTTGATTTTCAAGTCTTGTTTGCACATAAATTATATAAAGAATATGAGTCAATGGTAAGCTTGAGAAGCAAAACTACAAAAAGAAGTCCTATCAATTGATGAATATTATGAAGAAATCGCATATGACCCTTATAATTTGGCTCCCTACTCTTCTAGAAAATAGCCTCAAAGAAGGGAGAGAATATATCTTAGCCTCATTATATAGTTGGTCATCTGACATTGTACAGAATACCAGGATAAAGAAAAGCAATGCATCGAAATGTTGTGCATATGGAAATAGTTTAGAAAATTACTAGGGCAACAAATGTAAATGAATGAGCAAGAACTTAAGAGGTGACATTATTGCAGTTTTGAGATGTGCAGAAACACAAGACAGTTTAGCAATATTCTTCACATAGTGTGGGTGAGAGTATACCCAAAGTTCTTAGTATCTACTGCTTAGAGCCCTCACTTTGTAAAGAGATTAATACACAAGAAGTTCAAAGCAGGGCAACAAAAGGAGAGAAGGACTTGAGGAGATGATTCACAGGGAAGGGCAAGGGCCACCTAGGTGAACACTTAGAGGATAACAATAGGAAGGCTGTAGTGTATAGTTACCTCTCCAGTAACCACATGGCTCTAGAAGCACTGGCTCCAATGGAACTCCAGCGGTGTCTTTGAACTTTAGGACTCTTTGGGGGGAAAATGGCTCCCTTTCATCCTCCCAACTCCTCTCACCTTCAGGATTGTGAAAATCTATGTAGCACAATAGTTCAGCTATTTTACAGATATTCTACCTTATCTAGAGAGCCGAAACTCTACAGGGTTCTCCAAAGTGGGGCACGGTGCTGTGCTGTGCAGGCAAATATAGCAAGAGGAAAACAAAGTTCCTTATCAGCTTTCCATATAATAGGTTTACTTGGACAGATTGACAATATATGGAAAATAGATAAGAAGTACTGATTTCCTTCTTCATGAGATTACTAATACAACCTCTCTGCCTTCAGTACCTAGCAAAACTAGCAAATATTAAACAGGATCTGAAATGCCTTTGGGGAAAAATATAAGGTAACAGCTTTGAGGCAGGTAAATGGTCTGTTATAGCATGATCTGCCTATCCAAAGATTATACAAAGGGTACTGCCAACATGAGGCAATATAATGTGATGGTAAGTTCCAAATTTTAAACATACCATGAATCAATTATTTCTGATCAGAGCTCTGGATCCATGGTAAGATGTCTTCAAACCTACTATTACTGCATTAGCTTTTCACTTATTCCTTCCTCTTATGAAGAATAGTCTACTATATATAAAACTTGAACTAGAGATAACCACAGTTTCTTGATAGCTAAATCTATCATGGCAGTGAGATCAAAAAGCTATGAAACACAAAAATATGAGAAATATTCATTTGGGAGGAAGATCATGTATCTTAGTCCCTCAACATAAAGATCAAGTGTTAAACAAACTCAAGAAAAATTAGACTGGTCACAGCAACATAGGTGGAATTAGAAGGGATGACGCTCAGTGAAACAAGTCAGAAGGAAAAAGAAAATTATCGGGAGGTTTCACTTATAGGAGGACTATAGAGGAACCAAATAAGGGAGAAAAAACAATGACAACAGTAAGAACCACAACAAAACAAAACAAAAACACAGACAAACATAATTCAGAGACATTCTGTAGGGGAGGGTGGGACAAGCACAAGGGACTATGGTGATGGGGCAGAGGTGAATTGGTGGTGGAAATTCTACAGGGACTACACCTGAGAAAAGAAAGCAGACATTGTAAAAATAAATAAATAATTTTAAAAATTAGACTGGGGTCTCCCTGGTGGCACAGCGGTTAAGCGCTGTGCTGTGGAGCTGTGGGCAGCAGCCACGTGGCGACATGAGTTCAGCAACGTGATACGAGTTCAACGCCAGGCAGGGGAGATTCCCACATGGCACAGCAGACCTCTCCTGCTTCGCCCGCTGCTCCCCTTAGCAGTGTATTTCTGATCTGCCTGTTCTGCTCCCCACTCTGTCTCTGGTGAACCCTCTCGCCGTCCCACACCTCTGGCCTATACCCCAGTTTGTATGCATAAATAAAAAAAAATTAGACTGGTCCTGCAACTTGAAAAAGAAAAGATTGGTAGTTTTTCTAGCTAAAAATTTTCTACATGATACAGGAGCTACTACTTGGAAACTATTTCCTAAACTGCAAAGGGATGACTATAAGCATTTCATCAATATATTATAATGAAATCCTCTAGGAAGCTGCCTTACCACTAAGGATAAAAAAAACTACAGAAATGTGATTTTGGTTCTTCACCTTCATTTTCTGCATTTTGTAATTTTCTATACAATCTAAGTTTTCACTTGACAGGGAGGAAAAAAGGAACTTCTTCTGATGGGAAGATACAGCTATCAGCATGTAACCTGGCATGCAACTGGTGTTCATGCAGCCTACAGAAAACTGATGAACAATAGGAGTAACACACCAGCTTATTCATCAAAATGATGGTGATTTTATGACATTTATTGATGATATTCAATGAACCTGCGCATAGAAGAGAATAGACTTGGTTATAAAAATCCCATTCTAAATAAGACCAAAATAATATGGAGGCTACAAAGGTGATAATAAATTTCCAAATTGAGGAGAGACATTTGACTTGACAGTGGGCACATATTGTTTTAATGACCCAAAAATAAAAATGAGAGTAGAGAAACAGGGCCATTGTTGTGTGGGGGACTGGGGGGGGGAGGGGAGAGGGGTAGAATATCAACAAAACTAGGAAGGCATGAGCAAGAGAACTTTAAAAGGAAGAAACTCAGCTCCAACATGCTGAATTTAAGACAAGGCTGAAACTAGAGAAAGATAGCAGTTTGTGAAGACTTGATTGTCCTCTGCTAAGTGAACTTAACTATTATGAGTGGAAGAGGGGACCTTCAGAAAAAAAATACAGAGCAAAAGCTATCCTAAGGTTAAACATTTTGCATATGACCATCCTCTCTTTAGGAAAGTTTCAGAGATCAGATAATTAATTCAGCTTCAGGGTCTCCTAAAACAGCTATTTTTAGAGTCTATCCAAGATCCTTAAGGAAGTAGCTTCCACTAAAGGATTGAAAATGAGTACTTAGAAAATATATATATTCTCTATATATTATGAATATATATACTCTACATACTTAAAGTATTGCTTTACATAATATATATATTCTATAAACTTATGTAAGCATATAATCTATATGCACATGTAATCAAACAGAATATATATCACTCATTAATCTAAATACTCATTTTCAACCCTTATGTATAACACACACATCACCATAGCAGTTTCAAGATGGTTGCTTCTGCATAAAGCATGATGTTAATTTCAAATACAGAATCCTCTTCTCCAGTTTCCTCTGGAACCTGTTTGGGTTCCTTAAATTCTGATGGGAAATTTCAACATTGTTCCATTGTTTACTTTCACTTGGTGAAAGTTAAGCTTAGAAATAAAAAAAAAAAAAACCTCTATATTTGGGGGTGCAGAAATCAGAGTAGGTATTGTAAAAAAAAAATCAATTGAAAAACTAGAGGGGGGAAAACCCATGTGTGTAAGCAAACTTCTCATAAGATAATCACTTAAAACCTAAGACAAACAACTGACCAACTAGGATTACGAAGAAACTGCCCCTTTTTACAGACCAATTCAGCAATCCCATACACTCAAAAGGAAAGACCACTAGCATTTAAAAAAGAAAAGAAAAAAACAGAGCGTAATTTCACCTGATTTCAAGTTAATTTCATGTTAATTTCAAATACAATGCCAATCAGGGAACAAGATATTCTGATTAGCACAAGTTCTTGAGTACAGAAAACACAAAATAAAAGTTTGTAATTTATTTAGCCTTCTAAAGACCAGGAGGAAATCCCTTAAAATTCAATCTGTACTGTTGAATCCCTTTCTAAAATGTAATGAAATGGTGCACTTTCTTGCCTAAATAAATTATAGTGAACATAATTTTGCCTATATTTGGTATTTTATAATACAAGAATAGCATTATGGTCATTTTTAGCATGAGCTAATTTACATTTAAAGTATAAAGAAGTTCCTAGGAAGTTCTTGTTTCTGAAAGTTCTTATATTCTTTGCTTGTTATACCCTTTACATCTGCTTCTTTCTTTTATTTATTTCTAACTCACAAGCACAGTGCAGAAAAAAATGCCAGTTACTTTAGTACTTATTCTAGCTGATTAAAATTTCTCTATGAAACTGGTTCTACAATAAGGAATAAAATTGGGACTAAAAACTCAAACAAACAGATACTAAATTAACTTTGCCACAAAGGTGGCCAAACTTGAACGAGGTATGTAAAGACAGAAACTTGAACTGTTTACTTTAAACACATTTTCAGACATTTCACCCATAGAAATGGAGGCTAGCAGTCATTCAGTCTTAACACCCTGTTGCTTAAGATCTCAAGACTTTGTCCAACAGCCTCAATAAATGTATAAAGATATCAAGAGGTAAAGGTCAAAAAAGGAACCCGAACATCAAACAAGGCCGCTGGAAGTGACCCAAAACATCACATGCTGGGCTTTCCTTTTTCATGATAATAACAGTGATACTGAATGTTTATCCATGCCTTTATTTCAAAGAGCTTCAAATGTTTCGCAGACATCTCTCACTAATCTTTATTAGGCCTTGGGGAGAAAACAGTTTTCCCCAAGAACTACCTTTAGAAAGGACGGGTGCTTCCCCAAACCAATACAAAGGAAAATATTTGCCCCTCTCCATCTTCCCCATACACACTTGTCTCCTAACTCCCACTATGTTGCACTGTGATTGAAATGGATTATAATACCATGCAAGTGTTGAAAGGATAATAATGGTAATTGAGTTTGTTTCTAAATGAGTTCTAAGCTCCCTGTGTTTAATCATAACAGGGAACAGGTAAATTCTAGATGAGAAAACCCATAATTACCTTTATCCCATTATTTACCTATTTTGGAGAAGACTTCAAATTGGTAAAGTTACAGTATGAAATACAGATTTTCCATACTGCAGAATACTAGTCTCTGCAGTGGCTCAAAGGATGACCTTCACCTGAAAATGATTTCCAGCTCACAAATACTTGATACGTACTGTAACTGAGATTGCCTATTCCCATTTTGATCTACTATTTTTCAGATGAGGAACTGGGAGTCTCGGGGACTTGCGGAATCGTTTCCAAGCAGTCTGTGGGACCTTATCTACTGAACTTCAAAGAACTACAAGTTGGGACCAGCACAGTATAACGAGCTGGGTAAATTAGTCCCCTTCACAATCCTGAGCTCCTTCTCTTCTAGCCTGTAGAAAATGGCCGCAAAGCTTTAGGAGAGCTCAAGCGTCAACTTTCTCAATAATTGTTTCAGGTAGCAGCAATTAAAAGAAAACTCCACAACTTCAAAAACGGAAAATTTAAGAGTGATCTGTAACATGGTTCTGGGATCCCTTAGACTCTAAGAAGCAAAAGTTTAAAACAGTAGCTGATTTGTCAGTGATCACCTCATAGATTATGGAAAGAAGCTAATGGGCTCACCATGTTTAACAACCACATGTACAAAGGTCCAGGGAGGGCAAGTGATTCACCATGGCCCCAGCAAGGCAGTAACAGAAGTTACTGAAGGCAGAACTTAAGTTCCTACCCTGGAACCTATACACTATTAGTCACTTCTCTCAGTCACTAAGGATACCTGTTACTACATTACGGTAACAGCCCTTTGGCCCACAACATTTTGACTCAAAAGCTTTGTCTTTTTAGTTACATAAAAAATACAAACCATCTTGCTTAGTTATATTACGATAATGTCAAGTGGAATTCAAATATGTCAACTGAGACTAAACCAATAACCAAAAAAACTTAGTAATATTCCTTACAATGATTAGGTGAGTAAGAAAGAGTTCAAGTCTAATTACTACTAGTAATAACAATCTTACACTTGCAATTTTCAAAAACAATTCTCATACATTATTTCAAGTAGATTGTTTATTATTATTTTGTCCATTTTAGTCATGAGGACATAAGCTTAAATATGTGAAGCAATTTTCCTTAAGTCATAAAGCTAAGAAGTATGAGTTGAGACGAAAATATAAGTCTACTGAGAGTTCTTTTCACTATAAGATATTTCCACTCATTTTAGAACACCTTTATGACTTAATATCATATTAAATCATTATAAATGGATACTGTGCAGAGAGCACCATTTAGTAGGCATGTTATCGTCAATTATCTGATTGGTGATAAAAATTATGCTCTGATTAGTGATAAAAATGTTTTTAGGCCAGAAGCCCTCCAGTTATACATATAGTTAGAAGGCAATGAAGTAACTCTACCCTAGGGGAATCCAAGAAACAATCTGATCATTCAAAAGGAAAATAGTCCTCATCAAGGAAGTTAGATTGCACACTCAGAATATTTGCCTAATTAGACAGTATTCAACTGGTGGCCCATAGGGTAACTCTGGCCAAAAGGGAAAAGAAGGAAGGATTAAATAACTTCGCACTCCTGGAGTAATGAATACTGTGCTGACTCTAGAGATATGTTCCTGGTCTTTTTCAGGCAGATCATACTCTCCTCCTGCTATGTATAATTGTACAAGGCAATTTCCAAATAATAAATCACCAAATTATTCAGCATTAATGATCTTCACAAAAATCTTGAAAACTAAATAAACTAAAAAGTTACATCTCCTCCTTTTGATAAAGAGTGAAATAATTCTGAATGTGATGCAAAAGACTTCTCTAGGTATCAATGGGAAAACTAGTGCCAGTTCTCCTGAAATTGGGACAACGTGGTTTTGGGGTATATGCGTGCACCCTCTGCTTGGGTGCCAACTACTACAGTTTCTGGGTAGAATCTGGTGGCAGGAGAAAATCAGATCTTCTGGCAGCACTTACAAGGCAGGTGTAGTCATAAAGAACTTTACTTTTGATTCCATTGTCTCTGCCAGGACAGGTGGTTTGGTGGAAGCATGGATCTTGCCAGATAGGCTCCAACTCAAACATCCCTTTAGAAAACAAAACAATAAAAATGGAAACAAAATGCCAAATCTTGTTCCATACCTTGAAGATGGATATTGTTTGGAAAACTGGGGCATTTTACATAACAACATCAGTTGCTTCAAGCGTTTATCAACTGAGAAGTAAGATTATAAAAATGATTGGTCAGTTGCAGGTTGGGCTTTTCCCTTATAATTCAATTCCCCACCCCCTATATAAACTAAAGGGGCACTCTTATATTTCAGTGAATTTTCCCTGTATATTCCAGATTAAAACAAAAAAAAAACCTATAATCTAATACTTGCATAGAGTAACATAAGCAAGTTAGCACTCCGGAGTAAAAGCACTTAGCAAATCTTGCCCCTCACCCCATCAAGTCTCACTTTCTTTGTACAAACTAAGAGTGGTCATTTAATGATTCTATCAAAGAGACTGTCTCTAAAAAACAAAACAAAACCATAGCATGTTAGATCAGAAGAGTAAAAATATAAAGGGTAGTTCCTGGTGGCAAAGATAGACAACTGACATTTTTTTGCCAAATTTGTCTTCAGGGCAAGGCTTTGTGATTAATGATGTAGGCTGCTAACCACAAAGACACCACAAGACTCTGAGGAAGAGTGTGCAAAGAATCCTTGGGGGGCACTGCAGCTGCCACTATTGGAAACTGTGAGCTTTTTTGGTGTTCCTGGAATTCTGTTCCCAACCACTACTTTGTGGTTGCTATGAAGGGATAGAGATTGGAAATATTCTAGAGCAAATAGTCTCTTCTGTTCATAACCACAGAGCCAAGATTAAAATAACATGAATGTGCTTTGCCCAGGGCATAATTCTGCCTAAATCTGTCCTATCCATCCTTTTCTTTTTCCTAATTTTTATTTTCATTGTTGTCAAGCTGCTCTAGGAAATAAAGTAAGATAATGTAAAAGGGGGCTCCAAAATTATTGGAAAAATTCATGATTCAGAGAAGACTATTTAAGAAGCGGCCAGTTTCTGAAAACTATGCCCTATCAACTAACCCAAAGCACAAGAGCTGAAATATTAAGTGAGTCATTGTTCTTACCAAGAAAACAATTTCTTAAAGTTACAGTCCAATTCTCCCTAAATTATAAATAGTTTATTCAGGACCCAGAGATGAGTCTGTGAAGCTAGCACTTAATGTGGTTGTGCCTCTTTATGTCTGACTCAATCAAACAGTTTAAATCCAAAAGTAAGTTCCTCCTTCCTTTACCTGCCAAGACCTGAGTTCAGGCCCTCGGGGTGCTGAGGTTTTCCTCTGTGGGAGAAAATAACATCATCAACACCTCCTTGAGACAGTAGGGAATGCAGGGAATGTGGCTCCCAACATTGGTGATATCATCAACTGCCCTGGGAGAAACCCCAAATCCCCAGGAATTAAAGATTTAAAAGAGGGGTTTTTGTTGTTTCAAGTTTATCAGCAGATTTTGATCTTTCCCAATATTATTTTTAAAAGGACAGGTAAAGTTAGGATAATTCTTACAGTGAGAACCTCAAGAACCGAACATAGATTAAGTCCAGATGGTTACTCAACTCTATTTGGGGTACATCCAACCAAAGAAGAACAGGGACTTAGTTATATTAGGCTCTCTCCCAGCTCAGAGATGAGTATATTCTTTGGGGAACTTGCTAATGTTACAAGTCTGCATTCAAAATAAATTCTAGGCACTCACATAATCCCCCAGTCTCCTCCAAACTTTCTTTGATGTCCAACAACTAAGGACAAGAATCTGATTAAAAAACAATTTCTTTGGTTGGAAAAAAATTTCTTTGTAGGGCGTGAACAGCAGGAGAAAGAAAAGGTTTTTTCTGAAGTGCAAACTAGTTGGAAACCCCCTGGGGAAAGAATCTGATTCCCAGTGTTTGAGAGGAATGGGCCTGCCTGTACAAGCTGCCTCTGCTGCAGGCCTCTAAGAAGGCGCTTTTGTGTCTACTGTATGGCCCTCAGCAACAGCGTGCAGCCCTTCCCTCTCTCCTTCTCTCTCTCTCTGCCTCTCTTTCTCTCTCCCTACTACTTCCCCACCCCTCCATCCCCCAGTGAAAGTTTTCCAACTCTGGGGATACACAATACAGAAAGTCATGCTTCAGTAAGAAGGCATAGTTTAATCGTATGACCCCATTTCCACTCTTCTCATTGCCTCCAAAAGCTTGCGCCATCACTAGCCCAAGCCCTACCAGCTGTTCAAAAATCTTATTTCTAGTGTAACTGTTCAGCTTATCTCTAATAATTGAACTTCCCAAAGTATTTTAGTATCAGATGCATCATCCTCCTTTTACTACTATGACCCAACTGGCTCCAGGTTATCATGGGTTGTTCCAAATCTTTGCAAAGGTTCTGATTCACTTAGATGTAGGTTTATGATTGAGGTCAGTATGGTTTGGTCCCTGAGATAGTCTTGATTAAGGATTTAAAATAAGGATGCTCACTCTATTATAAATATTCTACCATAGATATTTTAAAATATAAAACTTCAAAGAAAGATTTCCTTTTGTCTTTATTAACTGACTATAAAGACAGTATAAGACCAGAGGATTAAAGTACAACTGAGTCTGATGTTAGTTTTGTTTTGTGACTTTAAGTAATTCGATCAGATTTTTGGTACCACCTAACAAACAAACCTTATCTCAGGGAAAAGAAGTAAGTTCCTTTAGCATAGTAAGTCTGTTTATATAATAAGCATAACTAAGTGTTTAGAGGGGGAAGAGATCTTAAAGATGACTTAGTTATCTCACCAACCTTATTCCAATGGATGAAAGGTTAAAAGACTTGCTTTTACTTTTTAAGTAGTCATAAGGACACCTATGGACTTTTCATATACCTAAAGAGGGACAGCTAATCTCTTTTGATAATAATCTCTTTTGATAATAAAAATATATGATGTATACCATACAGGTTACTAAGTTTAGAAAAAGTAATAACCTAATGTTCTCATAGCAGATATGTAAATTCTTCTTGAGTTGGTCTAAAATCAACACATTTTAGAAAATGGGTAACAGATATTTATGATTGAAGTCAATTAAAAAATTTTGGTATTAGAAATAAATTTTGCTACTAGAGATTCAAATACACTTCACCTTCTACATGGCCTAAATGTTTAGTTCTTCCTTTATGCAGTTTGTGAATAATTAAAACCAGTGATATCGATTTAAAGAGAACACCCAATATGTTCAATTGTTTAAATTTTCTGTTTTAATTCTACTACAATTTAACAGGAACTTCTTGCATTTTAGAAAGTTTAAAATTTGAAAAAAAAGTCATGGTGTCTAGCTATTTGGAATAAAGTAAATGTTAGAGGTGAGAATTATACATACAGGAATACTTCTTATAGGTTATAATATATTATAACCTATATTTGATTATTAACAGTGAAAACCGGAAGGCATGGCTGCTGGGATAGTAGATGTCCTCTATCTTCAAGTTACTTGAAGTGGCCTAGCTAGAATTTTATGCTTTTGCTTTGTTTTTGTTTTTTTCTTCACTCATAGGGGAAGTTAAGACATAATTACTACAGTGATTTGACTGACTCCTCAGAAGTTAAAGATTGGCACTCTAATTCATTTATGCCTGCACCCCTCATTTGGGATTCATCACATACTGCCTTCTGCTATTTAAGTAGCTCTAGAATTGGACTAGGCTGGAGTGCTGTTCTTTGTATTCTTACAGGATCTGTCACAGCATTTGGCACACACTAGGGGACCACATTATAAGACATCAAGAGAGTCCAGTACAGTCCCAGGCTTGGTAAGGTTCTTGGTCTTTATAAAGGGCTTCTTTTGCTTTGAGGAGATGATCCACAACGGGCCGGTAGGTGTGCAGGGAGTCCATGGCAGAATAGATGACAAACACACCACATAAAGTAATACCAAGTTGCAGCATGGTGTTTTTTGTTTATTCGCTTATTTTAAAGTATGCCCTCTAGTTGATGAGGGATCAAAGAGGAAAGAGACCCTGCGGCAGTCAATAATATTTTCTTAATGGAATGTTCAGGGGAAAATCTCTGCCAACATCTGCTTTTTAATCTCCCTATAATGACCAAAAAAAAATGTTTAAATAAATAAATAAGGTTTGCTAAAAATGTCAGCCAGTAAGATATGGTAATAGATTGGCAACTCTTTGGCAAACCACTAATCTCCCTGGGTCCATTTCTTCATCAGTAAAATGAAAAGACTGAATTAGTTATTTTTTCTAGTTTGAAACTTGATGGTCCTGGAATACCCCAGACTCTATCATCACACACAAAAATTTATTTTACCCTAGGTATGGAAAATGGAATAAGATGTAATTCCAATATAAAGCAAGTAAGTCCTTCATAAAGTTAAAAAAAAAAACACAAAAACAAAGTTGGCCACAGAATTTTAAAGTTAAATAACCAGTATGAGTCTAAGTAGAAGCTATAAAAATAAAAGAACATGAAATCATATAAAAGTTTGGGGTGTTTTGTTGTTCTTTTCTTTTAAGGATGGATAATTCAGAAGACATTAAAGATGGAGTAGAGTTAAAAAGAATGTAGATGTGTTTTTTATTTTTTAGGAAAAGACAAAGCTAGCAGATATAAAACATTAGGCCTTCAATCTCATCCAAATTATTCTACAGAAATAACAGTAGCAACAGTGTTTCTCAATTATCATATATGTGTATAATAGTGCCCTTCTGATATATTAGCATGCAAAAAATTGATAGGTACATGATAACTGAATATGCTATTCAAAATTACAGCTGTAACATATGTAACATATAACATAATGTCCCAAATAAGTATTCTAAATTTAAAAAAACAAACAGTGGTCTTAAATGGCATCTTGAACAATTGCTGCTTTAGATTCAGGAATATTAATTCCTAAATAATCTAATTTCCTATCTCCAGGAAAAATGTGAACCTTGTGTTTAAATTTTTAAAAACCTGATCATTTTGATGATTTTGGTGTTTCTGACTTTGCTAGTTAAGCACAAAATTTAATATACTAAAAAAAGTATCGCAAATAAAATCTATCCATGAATTGTAATGTTAGAACCTTGTAAAAATAAAGAATATGTAAAGTAGGCTATATGCTATTTAAAAACAAATGAGCAAGGAAGCAACAATAAAATTTAACGTTAAAAAAAGACACAAAATTTTCCATTACGGTAAATAGAAACTTAAGGGCCCAAGGGATCCACCTCTGAGGAAAGTACTGGAGCTTAAAGTATAGAAATGAAAGAGATGGAGAAGTAACCAAAATTAGTAACCAAAATTGTTTTATAGCCTCTCTTCTCTGAATTTAGCAACCAAAATGACAATGAAGAGCCACAACTGTTCAACTCAAAACAAATTAGTAAAATATCCTTCATTCTTATGGACCTTTCAGTGAAACTAGCAAGATGAAGTAATTAAAATCTCTTGAGTTGATGCAGTTTCACTTACTATTTGGAAAGCACAATCCCTTTACTAAATGCACATTTTTCTCAGATACCAATTTTTACATCTAAGGTCATCTTAGGTCAACCTTCTTATTGCTTCATTATATTATTATGTTTGATATCAAACAATGCCTAAAAATACTTTCAAAATGAAGTAAACTGAGGGTAAACTAGTTTTGAGAATTTGTTTTCATTACTTAACACTTTGTGGTCCGCTCCCGTATTAGCACGTGTTTTTGTCACCATTATCAGGTGGCCGCTCACGTATTAATACGTGCTCATCTAGTCTCCAGTTTTTCACGCCATGGTGGATTTATTTGTAAGTATTAGGCGCTATTTCTTTGATTGTACTCAGTCTAGAGCTTTACAAATTGCTTTGGTGAAAGTGTAAGCTGTTTTATGAGAGATATTACAGTTTTTTTAATATCCAGTAGTTCAGGAGTTGTGTGTGTTTTATTGAATGCTTATACCATTCATGCGGTGGCACAGAAAATGGCCGGCCCCAAGGGCTGGTAAATTTAAAGGGCACCGGCACACAAAGTGTTAAATAACTGTAGTTATTCTAGGATAGAAGTTTTTAATCTGGAGTACTTAGATGCCTACATTTGTCTCAGAGACTCACTGAAATTTTATGCAAAATTATCTGTTAAGTACACATGACAAATAACTCTCATCACATTCTCAAAGAGACCTGTAACACCAAGGAGGGAAAAAAGATTAAAAAGCACCATGTTAGGGTATCTCAGTTAGCAGAATTGGCAATCACAAGCTTAAAGACTAAGAAAGTGAGGTCCTTTGTATATATACTAATATAATCACACCTTTAAAGTCAATACTCCAATAAATCTTCCTTGGGAAATCAGAATTTCTAAAAAGCAAGGTTGAGCTATCTATTAATAAGTGCTGTGTTAAAATTGCTGTGTAAAGGAATACATCCAATATATTGTTTAGCCATACTTAAAATTTGGAAATAACAATCAGGGATGCACTATGCTTTCTGTTACTAAGTCAGAGGAGTAAAGGAAGACAGAATGCTATATCAAAACCAGATAAATCTGTTTCATCCTAGAGTTATCTCCCAGCTATCAGAGTTATTCAGCACTGCACAATGTTCCTTATACTCATTCAGTAAATATTTACTGAGTACCTACTTTGTGTAAGGCACTGTAAGTACACGAAGTCACTATTTCTTATAACGAATACAGCTCTGAATTGAAAAGACAAAAAGCTCCTGCTTTCACAGAGTTCATATTTTACTGAGGAGGGACAGACAGCTATGAAAGTAAGACACTGGCAGTAGATTCATAGAGAAAATGTAAGAGCAAGTAAGGACCATATGAGCACTGGAGGTAATAGGAAGAGTCCAATGAACAGGATAGCCTTGGAAGGTCTCATTCAGAGGGTACACTTGACATGTGGTGGTGATAATTGAGAGACTAAGAAAATACTTGAGGTATAAGTGGGACTAGCAAGTGGACAGGCCTGGAGGTGGGGGTATATCTGGTCTAACTGAAGGACAAGGAGGCCAAAGTGGCTACAGTAGAGTGTGCGGGGTGGGGGGAGGGGAGGTAAAAAGTGGGAGTGCCAGGCCAGAACCTGAGGGCCTTACGATCATTATAAAGTCCTTTTATTCTTTCTAATAACTACTCTCAAAAGAACAATGAATGCAGGTCTGAGTATTAGCTCATAGGACATTTTGAGGCAATGGTGAGGCAAAGTGACACCAATAGTTTTCTGACTGAGTTATCACATTGTACAATATAGGTCCAAAAAGAAGCCATCTCAACCAAAGACAACGTTTTAGCTTTTTAGGATTTCCATTCAGTACAACTGATTCCTGAGAAAACCACATCTATGGATACCTTAAAAACAGGATTACTCATTTACTGCAAAGCAAATTGAGTCCATCTATACAACTTCGGGCTTGGATAATTAATTTACTTGTTTTCTCTACCCATTATGTTTCCTTTTAGGGAAAATGGAGTAAATATTACCTATTCTTATCTATGTTGCAGGTATTTGTGAATTATTTTAAGTTTCGTGGAAGAAATTATATACAAATTCAATGGAACATCATCAGCACACTAACAATACCCTGCTACCAATTTTGGTACCTGACAGGATATTTATAATAGCACATTGCTCATTTACAACACCCTTTTCCTCCATTGTACTTAGCAATTTGAAGGGAATGGAGGGGAGGTGTGAGGAGAGGCAGCAAAAAAAGTTCCAATAAACACTTCTTAGTGAATAAAATATAAAGGCTTATTAAAAAAAATATGCCCCAGAAATAACTTTAATATTGTGTTAAAAGTAGACTATGGCTAATTCTTAAGTAAAGAAAATTCCTTCTTCCCACTCCCCAACACTCATTTTAGTACAAAAAAACAAGGAAATGTCAATGCCCAGAGTCAGCTAAATCAACACTAAAGAGGCCAATAGGGGCAACAGCCAGCTCATACATTACCACCTAGTATCCACAGAGATTTATGAATTTGAACTTATAGTTTTTGCTGGATTTCCACATGTAGTAAAGATCAATTATAAATATACAGACCTGTTTGATGGATGCTTATAAAATAGATACTGCCTTAACTTGAAAAAATTATCATTAAAAATATTTTGCAGCGTCTTTCTCTTCTCTGGGTGCCAGGCTTCTTTTTTTTTTTTAAGATTTATTTATTTATACATACAAGCTGGGGTACAGACCAGAGGTGTGGGGCGGCGAGAGGGTTCACCAGAGACAGAGCGGGGAGCAGAACAGGCAGATCAGAAATACACTGCTGAGGGGAGCAGCGGGTGAGGCAGGAGAGGTCTGCCGCACCATGTGGGATTCTTCCCAGCCGGGCGTTGAACTCGCATCGCCGCTGCCCGCAGGAGCTTAACCGCTGCACCACCAGGGAGGCACTCTGGGTGCCAGGCTTCTAACAAAGCCAAGTCAAGAAGGCTCTGAGCTGAACTGTAGAAGGCAAGCACCTAAGATTGATCGTGCACATAGAGGAATTACATCTGGTGATGTATTTCTGACTACATGCCAAAGTTAATTGTAAATTAATTAGTTTTTTTGCACCTCCACTAACACATATAACTGAGAGTTGACTGTACTTTGACAATTTGTACTTCTTTTAAAAGCTGGCCTCAAACAAAATCTTTGAAATCTCTGCTTCCAAGTAACTCTAACTTGAGCAGTGATAATTAAATGTATGCCATTTCAAGGTTTATGTCAAGTTCCTGTATTAGATAACTTACCATAAAGTTAACTGTTATAAAATGAAGAGAAAGGTAAGGAGAGTTATTACATTAAAGGAGATGTTGTTTAAATAAGCATCCTGATTTACAAATATCGTTGTAAATGAAACACAAATGAGAGAAAATGAAGTAATACAGAAATCATTAGAAGTTAGCAGATTATTGTAGACCCTGAATCAGCCTCAGAATTATCTCTATGCTAGAAATAAATTAATTATTTACACAAAGCCTACACTGGTGTACTGTTCATTGGTGACATTCTTTGATATACAGAATTTTAGAGCTGGAAAAGGCTGGGCTTTGGGGTTCAAGTTCCAGCTATGCCACCTACTAGTTACATGATCTTGGAAGTTATTAACATTTTGAGCCTCAGTTTTGCTATCTGTAAAATGTGAAAAAGAAAAGTACTGTACTTCTCTCAAGAAGTTATTAAAAGAATTCAATAAGCTAGTACAGGTAAAGTGCACAGCAGAAGTTTGCTATAAACAATTATGTTTAAATCTCTCAGTTTAACAGAAAAGGACTCCAAATCTTAAATAGGTAAAAACTATTTTGTCCCAAGTCACACAACTACTTAGTGGCAGAATCAAGTTGAAAGTCAAGAACCTTGAGTTCCAGTTTAGTCACTTTGTCCATTATAGTTTGATGAATAGCATTTTCTCTCTAGATTTGACCAAAACTTTAATTATAAAGTTTTCTCTCCCTACACGAATAATTCATTCCAGGCCCTCACTACAAATAAAGTAAAAATATAAAGATGGGATAACTATGTATTGACTAATAGGCAAATTAAGAGGCATGCAGAGACATCGTGCAAGGGGGTATTTGTCCAGGAGGAGTTCGCTGCTACTGGCCAAGTACTGAGCTGCTGTAGCTCCCATTGCAGGTCTAAAGCCTCAGGGCAGTACATTCTAATCTTGATCATAACTTTATCTGGGAATCTAAGGAAATCCAGGACAACAGGCTGAGCAGAAGAGTGTGATGGTTAAAAGACTGGAAACTTTTCTTGCGCTACACTAAGCTCCTCTTGGTCTTTTGCTCTGGGAAGAAAGATTGATTTGGGTTGTTCCTCTAAGCAACATTTACAAATAAGAAACAAGAATTGAGAAAGAAAATAGGACTGCAATTATTTTTAGAAGTGGTAACAATATTACTAGAAATAACAGAAACAACCATCGATAAGAGATTGATAAATAAACCACTAAACTGGACAATTAGATCATGCATCAGTGCTGGCACATTTTCCACTTACAGTGATATAGACCAGGGGGAAAAGAAGATATTCAAATGAAAAAGCAAAAGTAGTAAGAAGATATCATCATTATTATTTAGTTCTCTTTATCAGTCACAGTCATGTAATTAGGAGAGCTAAAAAAGTTTCCCTGAGGGGCCTCCCTGGTGGCACAAGGGGTTAAGTCTAAGCACTCTGAAGCTATTAGCAGCCACTGCAGCACGCATTCTATCCTGGGCCAGGGAGCTTTCCACATGGCGCAAAAGACCTTTCCTGTCCCACATGGTGCAGCAGACCTCTCCTGCCTTGCCTGCTACTCCCCTCAGCAGTATATTTCAGTAGATCCGTCTGTTCTGCTCCCCACTCTGCCTCTGGTGAATCCTCTCACCGCCCCCCACACCACTGGCCTACACCCCCTAACTCTTGTATGCATACATAAATAAATCTTTTATTTATTTATTTTTTAAAGATTTGTTTATGTATACATACAAGCTGGGGCACAGGCCAGAGGCGTGGGGGGGCCGAGAGGGTTCACCAGAGACAGAGCGTGGGAGCAGAACAGGCAGATGGACGGAAATACACTGCTGAGGGGAGCAGCAGGTGAGGCAGGAGAGGTCTGCCGCGCCATGTGGGAATCTCCCCGGCCGGGCATCGAACTCGCATCACCGCTGCCTAACCACTGCACCACCAGGGGGGCCCCTAAATAAATCTTTTTTAAAAAAGTGATATAAAAAATTTCCTTGACAAGGATTTTCTTATTTGGTCTCCCATTTTCCCTCTTTAAACTTGAGATACAGTTGACATAATATTGTATTCAACACGACCACATATATATAAATGATTACCACAATAAGTTTAGTTAACATCCATCACTACACAGTTACAATTTTTTTATCATGGATTTCTGCTGACTAGCTAGGGAAATGCTGATCAGAATAACAGTGGAGGGCCTCCCTGGTGGCCCAATGCGTTAAGTCTCAGCACTATGAAGCTATCCGCAGTCATTGCAGCAAGAGTTTGATCCCCTGGCCAGGGAGATTCCCACATGGCGCAGCAGACCTCTCCTGTCTGGCCCGCTGCTCCCCTCAGCAGTGTACTTCAGTAGATCTGCCTGTTCTGATCCCCACTCTGTCTCTCCTGAATCCTCTCACGGCTTCCCCCAGACCTCTGGCCTATACCCCAGTTCTTACATGCAAAAATAAACAAATATTAAAAAAAGAAAACCAGTGGAAGTTTATCCTAAATATATTAAGTGGAAAACAAAGCAGGGGAGGGAGGATGTACAAGAAAATCAGAGGATAAGAGACAAAGATTTTGGCAAACATAGGGGAAACCTAAGAAGTAGACACTTTCAAGGCAATGGCAAACCTGAATGGGAATTTGAAATGCTATGGTAATGAACAGAAGCACCTCCTGGGCAAACAGAAAGGAAAGCAATATAACTTGGTTAGGACTAAGATGGGGAGTTTTGAATTGGAAAAGAGAGGGCTTAAGAAATGAAGGGAATACAGCTAAGGCAACATTTCCTCTTCTGTTTTATATTTCTTCTAGTATGTTAAAAAGAATACTACAATTTAAAACTCTGAACAAACCTTGTAAAATGGATATTATTGTTAGTAAAGAGAAGCCTAAGCAGAAAGAGTGAGGAATAAAAATCAGAACAAAAATTCACAAAGACTTGGCCTTCAATGCCCTGGTACATAGAGCCATCATATGGAGTTGAGACAAACAAACTTATTTTGGAGACAATTCTACGATCTATTTTATTATTATTAAGCAAACTGGAAGCATACTGTCAAAGGATGGCTCTCTTTGTCTAAGGAAAATTAAATTTGTAATAACAAATGAAAACCCAGTTAATTCGATGCTTACAAAATTAGACATATCCTGGATTAATTCAGCAAAATGGAAAGATATCTCAGATTTTCCAAAACTCTCTGGGAATTCCTGAAACCACAAGGTTTTTTATCATTTTCCTAAATCATCGTTCTCATACTTTAACATTTCCCTATTTTGTAAAGATCTGATGCCATCTTGGCAACAATCAAACTTAACAGGCAGCTAGACTACTTCATCGGCAAAAGGATATATATTTCTCAAAGCCAACAGAGAACACTGCCTTCAGACTTGTGACCCCAGTGTATAGCTATCCACCAGTAATGCTACAGCTCTAGGAGATAGAGAATTTCAGTTAAAGGCTTGGTTAACCACAGTTGAGTAAATCTGAGTCGCAGTGTAATCTGAAGGAACAAGCAACATGGATTCTAGAAGTGTAAACCTGGTGTCTCCTAGAATCCTTTGAAAAAGTTAATCAAATAGTGGATAAAGAAGAACTGATGCATACCACTCTAAAGGTTCTTTATGTTTTTTAAAAATAAAGTCTCTCTAAGAGGCTATCAAGAAGTTAGTAACGTGTGGAATAAAAATTTAATTAACAGACAACAAACCAGGGCCAATGTTAAAAGTCTCCAGCACTGTCCAAATTCAATAAGCTAGAAAAAGCTTATTTGGACAGAAAAGGTGAAGAAAGTGAAAATTGCCAGTGACGCAAACTATCTACTGTAAAGCCTAAAAGGTCTTGCTAAATAATAGATACAATGCTATTCCCTCTTCATGAAGTAAAGAAACAATTCTTAAAGTATATTGATAGGCTTGAAGTTAATAGTCAAGGAAAAAAAATTAGCAAGACTTAGCAGAGTGAAAAAAAAAGGAAGAATGTGATAAAGATTGACAAAATAACCAATGGCAAAGAGAACGTCAGCGAATGCCTCTTACATGCCTTTTTCTTTGTGAATACACAGACACTTTATGTTGACCTTTATGATAGCAGAACACAACAAAATTAAAAGAGAACACTATTTTATGCAGCATATAATCTGCCCGTTGAACATGCTGCCATAGGACATTAGTAAGCTTAGTATGGCTCCCAAAGAACGTAGATATCAAACTATGGCTCTGTATTACAATTACTTCGAGTAAAAAATTAAAATGGAGCACATACTTCACGCTTCAGGGTATTAACTAGGCAAGGTCAGAAAGGAAGTTTCCTCTCCAATTGTATTAAAAATGGCTTATTTCAATTTTTAAATATTCCTAATTCTATCCTAGAGTTCAAATTAAGGGAATAGACTCTTATCCAAAAATTCCTATGTCATTTTTCCAGATACATTCTTTTTGCCTGTTCATTTTTCTAAACAGCAGAGCCTCCCAATTCACCCAATTCTTCTACTTCACTTTATCCCAGCTTCCAAATAATGCCTAAGAAGTGATGATCAAGAACCTCTAAATCATATATGTAGACACTCATGTTTGGAAAAGAAAGTTCTATAATTTGTCAAATTTTCTTACCTTTTTCTAAGTAGAAAAAAATTAAATTCATATAATACTTTGGTTCTGATCATACCATAAAATAAAAATCTAAGCTTGGATGCTGAGATAAACCATATTTAACAGCACTTTGACCTGTATCAAAGAGTTACAGCCAAAAGTGCCCTTCTATGAATTGAATTTTAATCAATAAGCAGCATAAATTTATGGAAGAAGACACTAGAATGCCACAATAAAAAGATACAGCCCTTCAGGCTCTATCTTCACCAAGGAAATGAGCAATTCATCTGTAAAATGCCATGTCCCCAGTCAGTTCATAAATTCAGCACGTAAAGAGTAGGCTATGAATGTCTTACAGGTAAAATTCACAGCTTGAAAGCCTAAGAAAGTGTCTCTGAAAAACTTTGTGGGTCAATAAAAAAAAACATGTTATATTAAAAATTGCTGAAAATAATAAAACTATGTGTAAACAAGACCAAAGTGATCAGAAGGCAAGTTCACATTTTTGTGTCCATTTTGTAATCCAGTCCTCTCCATTTTGGGATTAGCAATAGGGTGCCACACGTGGTATAAAGCCAGCCATAGCATGCAAGCTTGACTGCATTTTAAAAGTGACAGTGTGATCAAATATGCTCCAAGGGCATTCTAGAATTTCAAGACACTGCTGACCATTAAAATTCAACCTCCTTAATACTCAACTCAAATTTAAATAAGATTTAAAATACAATCCTCAGGTCAGTTAAAAACAAGCCCACATATTTATCTATCAAAAATTAGTAACCAGAATTTATCACTTGCAAAGAAAAGTCTTAGTATATATAGAGAGCAAAGTAATAACAGAATTAAAAATAAGTTGATGATTTTCTAAAATACAGGATTTATGCTTCTTTTTTAATATAATAATTTGCTTTAGAATGCCAATAAGGCAATATCCTTAAAGGATGGAACAAATAGAAAACTAAAAGCAAAAGCCCTTGTTTGGTATTTGGTTTGGGAGACAAAAGAAGAAAGGCATATTTCAAACAGATGGAAAGTGAAGTATTACAAAGTTATCCTTACCTGCATTAATTTTCCTTCTGCTGGAGTTATTTCAGCAACACCAGCAAACACACCTTCCAAAGTGAGATTCAGTTTTCCTGTGGGGTCCATTTTCAAGGGGATCACTCTGATAATCGCTTTCTGTTCTGCTGATCTTTCAGACTCCACTGCTGCTGCCAGTACCAGTCCTGTGTGTCCGAAGCCTGCCTGCAGGGTAGCCATCAGCAGCCAGGGCCAGAGGGCAGCCAGCTGCAGCTGGTGGCCACCACTCATGCTACCAGCTGCAGCAATGCACTTCAGCCATACATACTGCGTCCACTAGCTAATACCAAATGCAGGTTTCTCAGATCCAGACAAATGGAGGCAAAGAAAAACTATGCTTCAGTTTCATAAAGCCAATCGTAGTCGTGGTCCTTCCTGTCTCTAAAGTATATTCCCTGAAACAGGTGGCATTTCTGATCTGGCATGGGAAGAGGGTATTTTCAGCCCACTTCTGCTGCAGGTATGTCATTTTCTTCCATCTTCACTATGATTAGTAAAGATATTTACACTTCTCTCTGGAATTTCCAACTGTGCTTGCGGTTGAATGTCACATCCTGAATTTTTATTATGTCAGATCACTTGGTGCTGGTCTTCCATATGCATCAAGTTGCCGAGCCACTAAACCCAATGTTAATGAACAAAACAAGGCAAAGTAAATGACTAAGGCCATGTATAGAATGTGAGAGTGAAAAACTCCAATTCAGGAAATAAAAGAGGGATTCCTTTTTAAGTCACAAAATTTGTCAATGGTAAAAAACCTAAGATCACAGGAGAATTTTTTTTTAATGGAGAAGAGGGAATGATATTTCAGGCCACACCTTGAAAGATGTCCAAAGATGCTATAAAATGTATTTATAAAAGTTTCCACATTCAACTGTATTTCAGTGTCACCAGAGTTCTAGGTTTATTTATAATTAATTTATAATTATGAATTTATAATACTTATCATGAACTGAAATACACTTTTTCAAATGTTCTACCTAAATTTGCCTGTAAATTAGGTGCTAATTTATATGTCTTCACATATTACAGGATAATACTGAGCACCACAAACCTTTCCTTTCTTATTTAGAAGAATACTTGAAAAGGTTAGCTTTCCAGTTATTTTTCCCAGTTAAAATTGCTATTTCTATCTCTATTTTCCTTTCTGTCTCGGGAATTTCAACTTTTATTCTCCCATTTACAAATGCCAAGCACTTTAATTTCCCATGAGATGCTTTTGAAAACTATTATCCAGGTCCTATAATCTGTAATTTTCTAGGTTCATAAGTAAAACAAAGGACTATTCCTAACACGTTTTCAAATTCCTTGAGGTTGTGGGGAATAAAAGATAGGGGATGATTAGTCTACAGGCTCCTGGAAAAGTGAAAATAAGTCTGAGTAGATCTGTGCTATTTCTAGGCACATTTGAGAATTTGGGTCTTTGTACATACAAAATCTTATTCTAAGATTTTTAAATGCACACTCTTACATAAGTATAAATGCACTTCAACCACAAGCCTGCTGTGTTCAGAGGACAAGTTAAAAAAAATCTTATAAAGTCTTCAGAATAAGTGCTGAGAAGTCAAACAATTGAACATGAACCTGTTATACAGATTCTTTTCTTTTGCTGAGGCAGAGGGAGAAGAAAAGAATTTCAAAAGAAATCTGCAAACCTGTTGCGCTGTCGGGCCCACTGGAATCCACGGGGATGAAACAAATTCAATTATGCTTTTATAAATCCTGCTCAAAAAGATTTCAACTGCTTAACCAAGTACAGCTCATTCTTCCACCTTCTTACTCTGCAACCAAACCAAGTGCCCCACACTGCAGGTAGGTGCCGAGAAATTCCGCAGCCTGAAAAAATAATCCATGCAGGTCAAAGGCAGAAACTTATTCCGGGGTGAGAGCTAATGTCCCCAAGAACTATAAAAACACTTATAGAGGATCCAAAATCATTTCTGAAATGTTCTTTCTAACAAAAGTTCTTTTTCTCCCCGAACAGCATATAAAATGATCAAATCTTGCAAGAGAAAAGAAGCAAAGTAGCAAATACATCAGCAACAATTCACTACCAGGAACACAGAAAATCCCAGAGGGAGAAGACAATATCTCTGAATCATGGGTGGACTTGGAAAGTTCGGAAGGACTCGAGTGCTTCCTTTCCAGAAAGACAATTCTGGATCAACTCCCTAGAGGAGGAAGCCTGTGGTTTGTAATTGGTGTTCTAGCTCTGACTCCCTCCCCTGGGACTGCAATCACGCTCTCTACCTGCTGACACAAAGTGAGGGTGGAGCAGAGGCAACCACCCCCAATCCCGCCCCTCCTCCTCCGGGCTGGCTTGGGTGCAGGGCTTGGGTGCGCGCACACTTACTTAACCAGACATGTTCTTTTGCTCTCTCTCTTGTTCAGCTCCTCTACTCCCTCTACTGAGTCACAGCCAAACTGCATCCAGTTGAATCCTCAATACACTCTGGGTAAGCAAACTACCACATGTAAATCAGGGCCACTCAGATATCGAAGCTGATTATGCACCCATGACAGCATAGATATGAGGAAATAGAGAAAAATTTTAAAAAAAGGAAACCCAGAAGATAAAAGAATGGGCACGAGGTTTTGCAAGTATAAGTTCAAAGGGATTTCTAATCTTTCTGGGTTTTAGTGTTTTATAAATGTCACAAATCAGAATAAAGTGATCTTGTACAGTAGTACTTACTGCCTTATTGCTATCCTGGCAAGGACCCTGTCCATTTTATGCATAGCTTTTCTTCAGCTCTTACTAATTTAAATCAGTAGCTCTTTTTTAAAGTGTGCCCTTGTGATTAAGTTGATGTCAGAGGTCTGGAGTCTGTTAGTTTCTTCTCACATCTTTAGAGGTAAAATAATATTATAGGTCAGATTCATGCTTTCAACATAAGGTAGCAAGTAAGCCTGTCATAATACAAGCAAAGAGGTAAAATGTATATGTTTAATGAGGAAGAAGCACATAGGTGGGAAAAAACCCTAGTTTTTTTGGCTAATTATCACATTTAAGAACTGTAACTTCTAGCAACCTGGTTGTTATAAATGATGCAAAAATTTCTAATATGTTTCTTAAATTTGAATTTTTAATTCTATCAAGTTATATTTGACTGTGGGCAGACATTTTATTTCAGTAATCTTTCCAAAGAGCAACAGTGTAAACAAAGTTAATACTACTAAACCTTAAAATGGTTCAGATGGTAAATTTTATATTTTATATATGTTATATGTTTCTTACCATAATTTAAAAAATTAATTGTACAAATAAACTGATCATCTTGTAAAGCACGGATAATAACAATTACACTGTAGGTTTGTTATAAAGATTGAATGGCATACAGTGTGGCATACAGAGTGTCCTATTTACCTTGAACATTTTCCCTAAAGGAAGGTTTATGGGAAGAGTTTTGGCATTTTGGGCTTAAATCTAACCTAGAGCAGAAAGAGAAATTCTAAAGTAAGTTCTTAAATTTAGTACCTTTTTTCTATTGGTTGGATGGACTTTAAGCACACATACTGGAAGTTTAGACCTCTAATAGCTCCTTTTCTAAAGAATAAGAATTAGTCTAACTCTTTTGGAGAGAATTTTTTAAAAAATGGTTTTAAACATTTAGGTATGTCATGAACTAGTACAGCATAATGTACCATATACATTATTATACATCTGCACATGCAAGAATACCTTTAAACAAAAAGTACCCTATAAATGGACTTTACCTCACCAACTCCTGCTTGAAACTTGCAAAGGAATTATGAGATCCAAACATAAGAGTTAACACATATATTTAGTTGAAATAAGGGAAAAAAGTTATGTGGTTACTCTCTTGAGGAAAGTCTGAGATCTGGAAATGATGCTATCTGTATCATGAACCTGAGGACTTAGAGATACTCATAATAAAATCAAACAGCTCTATGTAGTTCGGTTCACCAGCACACTGTGTTTATTTAGGTGACCTGTATTAACAAGCAAGAGAAATTATTCTCTGTCTTCAAAGCTTTATTCTTCAGGAACTTATATGCCAGAACACTTCTACAGATATGTTGTAAATATGCAAACACTATGGTAATGAAATGCCCATTTTACTGATATCTACTACTTAATCTTAGATACAAGGCAGATCAGCTTTCAGGTTCTATTTTTACATCTGCATTGACTGAAGTTACTGAAGATCGTTCATACCTTTCTAAAAAACTAGGTTTCTATCAACATATCCAAGAATTGTCCTGATCCTTAATGGCAAATTTTAAGATTTAACCCCTATTTAAGAGCAAGTTAAAAAAAATCATAATACTGGGGCCTCCCTGGTGGCACAAGAGGTTAAGTCTCAGCACTATGAAGCTATCCACAGCCACTGTAGCACGAGTTTGATCCCCAGCCAGGAAGCTTCCCACATGGCCCAGCAGACCGCTCCTGCCTCACCCACTGCTTCCCTCAGCAGTGTACTTCAGTAGATCCGCCTGTTCTGCTCCCCATTCTGTCTCTGGTGAATCCTCTCACCACCCCACATCTCTGGCCTAAACCCCAGTTCTTGTATGCATAAATAAATATTTTTAAAAATCAGAATACTTTGTCAGATTCTTTAAAAAAAAAAAAGCAACAAAACAGAATACATTCTCTTTTGAACTTTACTACTGCAATTAATAATCATAATAACTGAGTCTTTTATTGATCACCAAACAGTAAAAACAAGCAAGGCAACAAGTCTAGTTGAAACACTCACTTTATTGTTGACTGATTGAAATTTATCACGGTTAAGGTGCTGAAATACTAAAGTGTTAGTCAGGAACCTTGTTAGTATGTATCAGACCCTACTGGCTAATTCAAAGATTTTATTTTTTGCCATTTTGCCCAAGTTAGTGATGATGACAGCTTTAGTTGATAGTTACCAGGTATGTGAGTATAGCAGGAGATCCAGCTCCTTGGTCTTGTATTCATATATAAAAAAAAGTTTGGAAAGCTGATAGATATTTCATTAATTAAACCTTAAAACCATTGGAACCACTCCATGCCAAGGTTCCTGCTTGACACATGTTCCTTAAAAGATATTATCTCTTTGAACACATACAAAGTTAAGAAGGGCACATTTAAGGGAAGGCGTAATGCCTACATAGTATATCAGCTTTTCAACATTACAGAAAAAGGCAAAGTCCCTTCATTTGGAAATTAGGTCTCCTCGTCACATACTCTGCCAGAATACATAGTTGGCCAAAAGATGTAGGAGTCTTGATAATCTGTTCATCTTTTAAACTTTGCTAATAAAGATGAATAAATGCCCATCACATGGACATCAATTAGTCTAATCAGATAGACCAAACAGATCACTTTTCAGAACCTACTTCTATATCTAAATTGAGTCAGTGCAGACCAATACAGAGCTCATCCTTTAAAAAAAAAACCAAAAACTATTATCTCTGTAACACTTCTTGGGTTTGACATCATTGGGAAGGCACAATGCAATTTTGGAAATGAATTCTTACACCCACAATGGTTGGCATAGTATTTATGTCATATCACTAAGTGCCTTTTCTTTTTAATGAGTTTCATATTCCTAGGCTTTCCTTTTGTTTCTGCAGTGCTTATTAGGAAAACTGAAGCAGAATCCAATAAGAAAGTTCTAGATGATTTAAAAGCCTTCAAATCAGAAAGTTTCTTGCTGTCATTAGATGAGCAAGTGAGGGATCAACCACAGAAACTGGACATCAAGATACCTCTCCCCAAAACCAGTCCCACAATCTTACTACTCAAATTTAGATTCCTACAGAGGGGATAAGATAAAAATGTTATGCTCTATCCCACTATCCAAAATTCTCTCAGAAACTTAAGCCAGATATAAACTATTAAAAATATCTGTTATCGATTCTATTAAATGACTACTAATCAATTTCTCCCAAATTTGCACACAATATCTTTTACAGATGAGGATTTATACTTACTGAATGCAAAAATCTAAAATAAGAAAACACTGTGTCAAATCTCTTAATGCTTTTGTTCACACATTGTACATTTTCCCTTCAAAATAAAAATATTATACACGCATCCTTTATCCTTCTATCCTGCAACATTAGCAAAAATATAAAGCTTCCAAACTTTTAAATCTACCAGCATTCATAAATACAATTATATTAAACAAGCTAAATACTTTTCTCTAGAAGACATTTAAGTAAGTGATAAAATAACAAAACCTTCTTACCATTTAGGACAACGTATCAATAAAATTAAAGATATGAAAACAGAAGAATATAAAAAAAAAATCAGGAGCTATTAAATGTGATGAATGGTCCACGTCCGGAAGCCTTGCTCTTGAAACAGAATGCTGGGTTAGGAAGTAAGAGCATTTCCTGGTTAATCACTTAGAAAATTAGCTCTCCCCAGAGTTTCTTCCCTGGAATTCCTGACCCATTTAGACCTGTAATCTTGGTCACCTCACCTGCCTTTGTTTCTTACACAATTGTCTCAATCATCTCTAAAAGGATCACAATGTACTATGAAACAGACTGAACTTCCCACTGGAGTTGTGCTGACTGCAGTTTGAGTGGCAATTCGACAAATCAGTGCACACACACAGATTATTCTACAGTACCATAGAGGCAGCAGTTTTTAGATGCTTCTTGACTGTGACAGAAGGCCAGGACTTTTCATTTGAAAGGGGTCTGGGCATCAAAAAAAAAAAAAAAAAAAAAAAAAGGCTGCTAGATGTTTAGTAGTTTGTCAAGGTAAATAATCTGAACTGAACAGCTGTAGTAAATACCAAATTCCCAATTCTCAATTAACAAAATTCTCAATTAACAAACAAAAAATACTTTTTTTCCTTAACAGAACTGTAAAAAATCCCAACAGTGTGTCATGTGCAAGACTAGTCTGCCTTCAGCTACAGCTAGTGCACAATGTAACATTTGTCATTCATTCCTCACTCTTTTAATTCTTCTTCCTTTGGAAAGTGCTCCTGCTTGCAGGCCACATCCACCAGCAGATGAAGATCTAGAAAGAAAGATTTGTTTACTCACTCTTAGACTCTCAGTCTATAGAGCTTGATATATGTCTTAAGCTAAGAAGAACAAATTGATTATGTTTCACCTGTAGAATTGGCTCTAAAATTATATTATCTCATTTTGGACAGTAAGGTTGCATTACTTTTGTAAAGAGGAAAAACAATAAAGGTTTCCGTTAAAAAGGAGATACAATTAAATACAATAAAATGATCTCATTATATTCTTAATTTGAGGACATGTCTGTACCTCTAAAGCACACAGACACAATCCAAAAAGACACAATCCAAAACAAAGTTTACTTTCCTTAATTTAACTAAACAAAGTTTAATTTCAATGGTGTTGCCAAGGTTCTTTTCATTTCAATAGTCTACTATTATAAGTGAAAATTTAAGGAAAAGTGTCAAAACGATCAAAGTGAAATATATACACCAAAGGAAAGTTCTTTAATATTGTAAGGGTAGTGGGTGGGACTGTGGAAATATGAAAGAGCAATGCTTTCTGGAATACACAACTGAAATCTTATGAAAACACCTATCTAAACTGCAAAAATGAAAGCATATCCTTCCTGGAGGTCAAGAGACAAAGGTTCATTAACAATGGAAAAAGGAAAAAAGTGAGTTCACAGGTCAGGTTATATAATACCAAAAAGCTGAGACCATGTATAGAAGCAGAGCTAAATGGCCCATGTAAGTAATACAGGCAGCAATAGAAGAATTCTGACATAGTCTCTAGATTTAATTTAATTAGTTTACAACTTCCAGAGCAACATAACCAGGGCACCTTTATAGGTTGGTTTTGAAGCTTACAATTTTGCACTAGTAACAATTAGGAGTTAAATAATACAACATGAGTCCTTTATTTTATTCTAGACATCCAGAGACTTTTGTCTCTGTATTTATTAAATGCAGCCTCTGTGGGATTGATCCATAGCCTGGACGTGAGTTCTGATTCAATAAAGTGAAATTACTACTACCACTTTTGAAATAAATCTTGAAAGCATCTGGAATAGAACTTACTTTCGTTATACTTATTAAAAGTCACTCTCATCTGGACTATACTACAATCGATCCATAAAGAACAAGTAATTTATCCAGATGAGCATCTTGTAGAGGGAGAACTGGCCATCAGTTCATCACTTTAAATTAGCTTTTTATATTTACATGGTAATAGCAGCATTTTTTACAAGAGCCAAAAGATGGATAAACAAAATGTGGTATATACATATAATGGAACATTATTAGCCTCAAAAAGGGAGGAACTTCTAATACTAATACATTCATACTACAACATGGATGAACTTTGAAGATATTACATTAATCGAAGTCAGTCAGTCATAAAAGAATAAAAATCTTTATGATTCCATGTATATGAAGTACCAAGAGTAGTCCAATTCAGAGAAACAGAGTAGAATGGTGGTTGCGAGGGAATGCAGAGAAGGGCATACATAATGGATATGGAGTTTCAGTTTGGGAAGATGAAAAAAGTTCTGAAGATGGATGGTGGTAATAGTATAATACAATGTGACTGTACTGAATGCCCCAGACCTGTACACTTAAAAATGGCCCAAATGGCAAAACTTGTTATATTTACCACAAAAATGACTTTTTGCAGTGTAAACAGTAATAGTGTCAATAACAGTAATGTCTTATATTTGTATAACATCTTCTTTTTCAAGTAACTAAAATGCATTATTGTAACACCATCTAATAAATCCTAAAGAGTAAACTGACAAGAGGCCTCCCTGGCGGCACACTGGTTAACACTTTGTGTGCCGGTGCCCTTTAAATTTACCAGCCCTTGGGGCCGGCCATTTTCTGTGCCACTACACGAATGGTATAAGCATTCATAAAACACACACAACTCCTGAACTACTGGATATTAAAAAAACTGTAATATCTCTCACAAAGCACCTTACACTTTCACCAAAATAATGTGTAAAGCTTCTAGACTGAGTACGATCAAAGAAATAGCTCCTAATAGTTCCAAATAAATCCACCTTGGCGTGAAAAACCGAAGACTAGATGAACACGTATTAATACGTGAGCGGACACCTGATACAGGTGACAAAAACATGTACTAATACGCGAGCAGACCACAAAGTGTTAAGTGCTGCACTGTGGAGCTGTCGGCAGCAGTGACGTGAGTTTGACCGCCAACGGAGATTCCCACATGGCGCAGCAAACCTCACCTGCCTTGCCTGCTGCTCCCCTCAGCAGTGTATTTCCAACAATCTGCCTTTTCTGCTCTCCACTCTGTGTCTGGTAAACCCTCTCACCACCCCGCGCCTCTGGCCTGTACCCCAGCTTTATGAATAAATAAATCTTAAAAAAAAAAGAAAGAGTAAACTGACAAATGGAAGAACCTCTAAGCTACATGGCTCCTAAGTAAAGCCAAGGGGTTCTAAACCTTGCTGTACACTGGGATCACCTGGGGACCTTTTGAAAAATAATCAGGTACATACCAAATACATTCTGTTTTGACTGGTATGGAGTGCAACCTAGGCATCAGGATTTTTTTTAAGCTGATCAAAAGATGTAGGAGTAATACCTAATTATAATCATTCTCTAAACACCTCAGTTCCATATCAGAACAAGAGCAGGTCATATGGTAATAGAAAATACTAAAGTAAGATTTTGGAATAAGAATAAATCCACTTGTAGTCCTACTTTGAAAGTAGAGTAGGAATTCTTGATAATCAAGTAAAAATTACTAAGTCAACTATAGATCTCACATGGAGAGGTAGATGAAATAGCAACAAACACTTTTTCAGTGAAAAATGTCACTTATTCAATTGCTTACTAAAACTATCATATTGATGATTCAAATAACAAAAGAATACATCAGAGATAGACATGTTTGAA
Source organism: Scalopus aquaticus (assembly GCA_004024925.1). Taxonomy (NCBI): domain Eukaryota; kingdom Metazoa; phylum Chordata; class Mammalia; order Eulipotyphla; family Talpidae; genus Scalopus; species Scalopus aquaticus. Next base: position 43,715 of record PVIJ01010967.1, read on the forward strand.
ATAACAATCGCCTGTATGGCTTGATAACAGCCTCAAAATAAGTTGTCTAGTGTGATGAATAAACCCTCTTAACCCTAATGACTGGGCTTTAGAATAGCATTTGGAATACAGGTTCTAATAATAAGTAAACACAATATATTTATTAAAGTGCGCTTCCTTCATTAATAAAGCTGCCTATCAAAGAGTTCAAGTATGGAGACCAATAAAAATACAAAAAGACACAGACTAGCCTAATGCTACCAGAGGTTTATATGATCATTAAGAGAACCTTACATAGCCATCAGAGAAGACAAGTATTTTGGGAATTATAGCAGCTCAGTTGGTTTAAGAGCTGAAAGGCCCTGAGGGACAAGAGTATTGCATCTACTTGTTTTGGAATGTTAATTCCCACTGAAAGCAACCTCTAAGGCTTTTTGGCTCTCACCTTAATAAAATCTCATCCATAATCCAATAGCTACAAAAATGGGAAGTTGATTCTTCAGGAACAAATGGAACTTTGCTCTTAAAAATTCAGTTTCCCTTAACTATAGAACAAAAATCTACCTGGAAGAGTGCCAGGAATAATATTTGCTCAATAAATACTTGAAAAAATTAAGTAAATATCCCTTAAAAGAGTATAGCTTCTACAATAAGATTAATATTTGGATATATTAAGTTCAGAGTAACATCACTGGAGAAAATGGTATATTTGATCCAAAGATAATTAAGTCGATGTTTTTAAAAGGCCTACACACAGCATGACAATGACTATGCTTAACAGTCTCCTAACAAAATGCATATTATTGAAGTCAATATGAGTAACATATTCAACTCGGTTGTAAAGTTTCTCATTTTTAAAAAATCAAAGAATGCTTGAAGTATGAGAAGATGCCTCTACTTAGGTAGCTTAAACAGGTCAGACAAATTTTCAAAATAATTCTATTACAGAAGGGGATTAATAAGTTCTGGGATATAGGATACCTCTATTAATTCAATGGGCCATTGAGCAACATAACGACATGCCAATGGTTAATATTAGAATCATAGTATTTTAGAATTTAGGGCAAAAAGGATCTACAGAGGTAATTTCATCAAATTCCCTTATTTTTACCACAAATAATGTATTATAAGAGTTGAACATTATGAAGGGAGATTGCTCCTAATGACATTGTTTGAAATTCAAGTGATACTTGAGAAATTTTACACTTGGCTCCTATCATTGATACATTAACTTTGGAGTTTAGTATCTATCTAACAAAATAAAAACTTTTGGTCATCTATGAGAACTAAACTGAGTACTCGCCTATTTTGAGCCCTCTCCACAAGCAGTTTACTTTCTTAAGGGCTTCTCTGGCCATCAGAGATCAGGAGTGTGAAATGATCTGAAACGAGGGATAAGGACTTTCTAATAGAGGGTGCAAATTGACTGAATGTTTGTACCTCACCCCCAACTTTATAAAAACCGAACCCTCAATGTGATGGTGTTGGAAGGTGATTAGGTACTGTGGGTGGAGTCCTTATAAAATTATCAGCCTTGTAAAAGAGATCCCAAAGACCTCCTCCTTTCCTCCTGCCATGTAAGGCCAAAGATGATGGCTATATGTGAACCGGAAGCAGGTTCCCACCAGATATTGAATCTACTGGCACCTTGATCTTGGATTTCCTAGTTTTAGAACCATGAAAAATAAGTTTCAGCTGTTTGTAAGCATCTAATCTATGGTATTTTTCTTTCAGCAGCATGAAGAGAATAAGAACACAGTGCCAGCAAACTCCTTCTGAAAAAGTCAGATAATAAATATTTTAGGCTTGGTGGACCTTGTGGCCTCTATTGCAACTGCTCAACTCTGCTGCTGTGGTGTGAAAGCAGCCACAAATAATAAGTAAATGAACGGCTGTAACTGTGTGATTTTATTAAGCTTTATTCATGGACACTGATATTTAAATTTCAAGTTTTTTTCATGTGTTATGAATACTCTTCTTTTGATTTATCCCCCAACCATTTAAAATGTAAAAACCATGCATAATTTATGGGCCATAGTTTACCAACTCCTGTTCTAATAACATACACTAGGGCTATAATCGAAATTTGACCAAAATAGGAAATTTCATCAAATAGAACATTGTTATAACAGTTGTTGAAATAATTTTTTTCTCCAAAACAGATACACAAGTGTCCAGTAAGCACATGAAAAGATATGCAACATCATTAGTCACTGGGGAAATGCAATCAAAACCAAGTGAGGTGCCACTTCACATTCACTATGATAACTATAATAATAATGGAAAGTGGAAAATAACAAGTATTAGTGAAGATGTGGAGAAATGGGAAATCCTCTACATTGCTGGTGGGAACAAAAATGGTTTGGCCATTACAGAAAATGCTTAGGCAATTCCACAATAGCTAAACGTAGAATTACTATGTAACCCAGCAATTTCACTTGAGGGTATATATCCAAAAGAAATAAAACCATACTCAAACAAATATTTGTTCATGCTCACCACAGCACTATCACAATAACCAAAAGGTAGAAACAACCCAAATTTCGATCAGCAGATGAATGGATAAAAAGGAATAAAGTTCTGATACACATGCAAAAATATGAATGAACCTTGAAACCACTACACTAAGTGAAATAAGTCAAGCAAAAGGTCACATCATATGATTTCATTTATATGAGATATCCAGAAAGGGAAATCTACAAGGACAGAATGTAGATTGGTGTGAGAGCAACTGCTTAAAGAATATGGGGTTTTCTTTTAGAGAAATGAAAATGTTTTGGATCTAGAAGGAGGGGGAGGTTGCACAACATTCTGAATGTACTAAACGGCAGAGAACTTTCCATTTTAAAAGTGGTTAATTTCATATTATGTGAATTTCATCTAAAATTGTATATTTTCCTATCACTTTGAAATGATCAGACAAAAAGAAGGAAAAAGCAGAAAATGGCTACAAAAAATAAAATTCATAACCAAACATCTCAGTTTTCAATGTTAGAGTTTAATAATGTGATAATGGAATAGTATTATTAGGAAGATGTACACAATTCTTGATTCCAGCAAAACAGAACTGTAGAAGAAATTATTTGTGTATCCCTGGTGTACCTAGCACAGTACCAAATCAGGGCAGTTATTCAATAAATACTCACTAAAAGAAACCAGTGGGGTGGCTTCATTCTCAAAATGTTCAAAACATACATTCTGGTAGGTACTGAAAAGATTTCCCACAGACACAGATGGTGGAATAGTGGTTTCCAGAGGTTGAGGGGCAAGGAGGAAAACAGAGTTGATAAGTGAATACAGAGTTTAGTCTTGCAAAATGAAAGTGTTCTGGGTAGAGATGGTGGTGATGGCTATAGAAGAGTGTGAATGTCTTTAATGTCACTGAACTCTTCACTTCAAAATGGTTAATACGGCAGACTTTATGGCATGTGTATTTAACCACAGATTTTTTAAAAGATTGTTTTTTCACAAGGAAAAAGTATATCAGTAAGATAAAAAGGGTATCTGTTGGAGGAAAAAGCAATTCATTTATTCATTCAACAAACACTGAATGCCATGGGGAAATATTATAGGTTCTAGGGATGCAGTAATAAGCAAAACATGTTGCTTATCCCTGAAAGACGAGAAAAATAAAAAATAGAAAATATTAAGTAGTGATACAGAAAATGTTCAATAGAGATAAACACCATAAGAGAAAAAAACAAAGAAAGATAAATAATAGAGGCTCTGGGAGGGAAGGACCATAGTCAATCAGGTCTATTCCAGATAGCATGGTCAGGAAGCTTTCTATGATAACTGGCATTTGAGTAGATAACTAAAAGGAATGAAGGGTAAGTCATGTGAGTCTGGGTGAAGAATATTTCAGGCAGAGAGAACAGCAAGTGTGAAGGCGGGAATATGCTTGGTGTGTTCAAACAAGAGTGAAAAAAAAGGCTGCTATTGCTGAAATATAAGATGGAGAGAGAAGGAGGTAGGAGATGAAATCAGAGCAATTGTTAGGAGTCAAATCTTTCCATGTCTTGAAGACCACAGTAAGTATTTTAGATTTAATTCTACATGTGATAGAAAGACACTGGAAAAATTTAATAGAGAAATGATGTTTTAAAAGTGTCATTCAGCTATATCGAGAAAAGGTTGTAAGGGCCAAGAGCGGAAACAGAAAGACTGGTTAAGAAGTTATTGCAATCATCTAGGTAAAAGAGGTAATGGTTTGAACCATGGTGATAGTAGGAAAAGGTGATGAAAAATGGTCAGGTGGATTGGATGTGAGAGAAGGAAGTCAAGGAAGACGGCAAGATTTTTGGCTGGCTAAAGGAGACTAGAAGCACTATTTCATAAAATAAGTAAAACTGAGGGGATGGTGGAATATATTAAATTTGGGACACCAGTTAGACATCCAAACAAAAATGTACTGATAGTAAAGGCAATAGGATATAAAATGTGGTGGTCAGAGACAGAAACTTAAGATATATATTTAGGAATCATCACTAAAAAGATGATAATAAAACCAGTGGGACTGGTGTAGCCCACCTAAGATTTGTATAGGGAGAAAAGATGTCTAAGAATTGAACTTGGGACTTAACATTTAGAAGTGAAGGATGATAAAGATTCAATAAAAGAAACTATGGAATGACCAATGAAATTGAAGTAAAACCAAGAAAGGATGTTTCAGAAGCAAAGTAAAGAAAGCACCATAGGATAGCTGAAGTAGTCTGTTCAAATACTGCTGTAGTATGTAAAATGGGGACTGAGATCTGATCACTAGATTTGGCGATGTGACAGTCACTGGAAACCTTGAAAGAGCAGTTTCAGTTGAGTAGCAGGAATGAAAACCTGATTGAAAAACCTGTTTGAGGTAAAGACATGCTTTCAAAAGAGCTTTCTTTAAGGGGAAAAGAAAAATGGAATGATAGAAATATGAATGAAGGAAAGGTGAAGGGAATTATTTTTAATATAGAATTTATGATGGGAATTATCTAAAATAAAAGGTTAAACAGGATTATTGAAGAGTAAGGGTGGATAACTGTAAATGTTAAGTCTGTGAGTCCACAAAAAGGGTTGGGTTTCCGTACACAAATGGAAGGAATGGTCATTTTCCATTGTAACAGGAAGAAAAACAGACTGTAGGGTTACACTTGGAGGCAGAGTTATAGATTGGATTGTGGAAGACGTGAGAGTTCTCTCCAAACTATTTCTATTTTCTCAGTAAAATAAGAAACAAGCTTATAGCTGAGAAAAAAGAGAGGAGGGGTATTGAAAGTTGAAATAAAAAGAAGATGGAGAATGGGGAATATACCAACTGGGGAAATACAGGATTGCCAGCAACACTGGGAGTTCATATGAATTTAAAGTGAGACCATGCACACTTGAAATTTATATAATGTTATAATGCAGTATCACTTTTATTAAAAAATTTTAAATGAGATCACCTGAAAAGTATTTAATAGTAAAAACAAAAGATTAATAAGTATTATGAAAATAATTATTGCTAAAATTCCATTTTTACAATATTCTGTTTTACTATGCACCAGACACCATACTATCAGTTACATGCTTTATATTGCTATTATCTTCATTTTATGGATGAGGAAACTGAGGCTCACTAGAGGAAAGTAAATATGTCCAAGGTTACTATAGTAAACGGCAGAATCCAAATTTTAATTTAGGTATTTCTAACAACAAAAGCTTTCACCTTTTACGGATAATATTTAAATCTTACATTCACTTTAGTCAAGGTCTCCTAATGCCACAGGATCTTATATATAGCTATGTTTTCATAGGTCCACTGTTAAGCTAAACGCTACCAAGGAAAAATAATTTGCAATTTCATGAATTGTATTTCTTTTGACATTTCCATTAACTTTTTAACAGAGGTTCTAGCTTAATCATGTTATTTGCTCTCTGCCCCTAATAAAATGAAAAATGATTAGATATCATAATGCCAATATTTCACAACTGTTATGTTTCACAGCTTGAAGCCAGGGTCAATTAAGACTCATCTATCAACTCCGCTGACTAAAGAATAAGACTTTACTAAGGAAAAAAACAAAACAGAACAGGAAGAGTTAATAATCAATGTGCTAATTATTTTATCAGTTACACTTATAACCACAATATGTAGTAAAAGAGAGGAAATTATTATTTTAACAGCAAGCACCAGAGTTCCTCTTGGAGAGGTAACTATTTTTGTTGAGAAAAATATCTTGACAGGTTGTTTCGGTTGGGGAAGACGGGGCTTCAAGGACATTAGGAAATAGAAGAGATACCCAACTTTCTCTGCCTAAGTTAAGACACAGAATTCAGAAACTAGACAAACAACAGAAAACAGATACAAAGAAGATAAGTTAGGATGTGAAGACAAAGTAACCATATGGCCTGTGGTCAAAATGACAAGAAAAAGTGAGAAAGTGGTTAGTGACTCAAGCCTTTTAAAAAGGAAGTTTACCTTTCACTTAAAATTTGCAATATTTTAAATGCAAATCCTTTCTTCTCTTCATATCTTCAGAAAAGGCTGCTAAATATATAAATGACTAATGTAAATGTTTGGGGGAGGGGAGAAATCATAGAAGGCTAAGTTCTGTACAGGATATGGCATGGAGCAGAGAGGAGGGAACAGCTTTAGGAGGCGAAAAATGGACAAGTCTAGACTGGAGCCAAAGCAAAAACTCAAAAATAAAAGCCACTGTGATCCCTAGAAATTCTCAGAAATTGGAAAAGCATTTTTGATGTGGGATAAGGTTAGCTTGAGTCAATTATATCTAAACCTCAAAAGTCAGATTAATATCTGGGATATAAATATTTTTTCAAAATATTCATTCCTATTATTTTGATTTATAGTCATGCCATAGGAATACTTTCTTAGTATTTTTTGTTTTTTAATTTAAAAAACTCTAGAAAAATACAAAAAGGGAGGAAAAATATCACATAATATGGAGTGTATACTCATACACAAATTGAGAACTAAAAACAATCCCTCTATACCTCCACGTTTATTCTCAGAGGTTAACACCGTTATTTGTATGTTTCATCATATACTTCAGACATTTTCTTAAAATTATACAGTATATACTTTTCTTCCTTTATTTCGTTCTAGGAAGTGGATTGTACTACACCTTGCTTCATTCACTTAACATACTATTTTTCCAAGTAACAACATATCAAGTTACTTTATTTTCTTAAAAGGTTGCATAGATTTTCATTACATGAATTTATCCTAATTTATTTAATTCCTTATTCTCAGGCAATTATGCTTTTTCCAAACTTTTTATATGATAAATGACATTATAGTGAGCTTTTTTCCAAGTACATATATCTGTAGAGGAGAGTCCTAGGAGAGGGATTCTTGAGTCAAGGCATGTGAGCATTTTAGTTTTTATAGATAAATGCCAAATCACCTTCTAAAGGCTATACAGATTTATATCCCATTTATAGTGTGTAGGAGTGGGTTGGTCCTTTTACCCTACATTTTTTTTAAGATTTATTTATTTATGCATACAAGAACTGGGATGCAGGTCAGAGGTGTGAGGCAGTGAGAGGGTTCACCAGAGACAGAGTGGGGAGCAGCACAGGCAGATCAACGGAAATACACGAGGGGAGCAGTGGGTGAGGCAGGAGAGGTCCACTGCACCATGTGGGATTCTCCCCGGCCGGATGCCAAACTCGTGTCGCTGCTGCCTACAGCTCCATGGCACAGCGCTTAAGCGCTTAAGCCCTGCGCCACCAGGGAGGTGCTACCCTACATTTTTCTCAAATTTTGATATTATCATTTTTGAAAAAAAAAATTTGTGCTGATTTGCATTTCTGATTAGTGATTTCTCTAGGGGTTCAATGTCCTCTTACATGCTTACTGGCCATTTGTATTTCTTCTGAACTTCACATTAAGATAATTCTTACAAATTTTATAGGTTTGCCTTTTTCTTATTGGTTTGCAGGAACTCTTCTGTCTTATGAATATGACACTGTGTTTCATATATAATTATTTTCTCTTAGTACACTATAACAGAAACTTCCAGTTGTATTCAAATATTTATTCTTCCTTTACATCATCATATTGTTTAAATAGGCAAATGGCCCTCAGCTAAAGACTACATATCCAAGCTCCCCCGCAGCTAGTTTGACTAAGTAACTGAGTTCTGATCAAACTGATGTGAGCATAAGCAACAACTATGCTCATAAAAAGGATATTTACAACAGACCTTTGGCTGATATATAGAGATAGTGGGGAGCCATCTTTAATCATGAAACACCTGCGGGCCTGCAGTGACACAAGAAGCTGCCACATCAGCTCTGGGCAGCTTAGACTGTTTCATGAGGAAAAAATAAACTTCTAAGTTGTTTAAGTCACTGCTCTGTTTTGTTACAGCAACCTAATTTACGTGAACTAATGTGGAATTTGTAATGTAGAAATGAAGTGCACAGTCTTCTCATGCTTTCTGTTTGTATGGTACTGAATCTTTTTCCATATGCTTACTTTCAATCAACATGCCTCCTGTACTCAGCATATAGACAGGATTTGCTTTTTTACACACTCTAGAAATCTCTGCTTTTTAATTAGAGTTTTTAAGACTATTTACATATGATATTGTATTGGCTGAATTTGGGTCAACTATTTTATTATTCATTTTCTCTTTGTCTTCTTTATTTTTCACCTCTTTCTTCCCCCCTTTTCATTTGGATTATTTCTACTATATTGATAGTTACCCTAGAAATTACAATATGTACAATATGTATCCTTAAAAAGCCCAGTTTTTAACCGGTATCTTTTCTGCAGTTTCCTTATTCCTGAGGAATAACCTGTGGAATTTCCATTAGAGCTCATCTACTGTGGTATATGCACTGAATTTTTTAATTTTGCCTTTTTTCTTGAAGGAGCTTTTGCTGATGAGAGAATTTTAGGATAGCAGTTTTCTTTCAGTATTTTGAAAATGTGCTTCTATTCTTTTCTGGCCTCCATTTTTTTTTAAAGATTTATTTATTTATGAAAAAAAAAAGATTTGTCTATGAATACAAGAACTGGGGTGTAGGCCAGATGTGTGGGGTGGTGAGAGGATTCATCAGAGACAGAGCAGGGAGCAGAATAAGCAGGTTTACTGAGATACACTGCTGAGGAGAGCAGTGGGCAAGGCAGGAGAAGTCTGCTGCGCCATGTGGGAATCTCCCTGGCCTGGGATCAAACTTGTGCTGCAGTGGCTGTGGACAGCTTCATAAGATGATACTTAACTCACTGCGCCACCAGGGCCCTGGCCTCCATTGTTGCTGTTCAGAAATAAGCTGTTAGTCTAATTTAGAGGTAGGCAAACTACAACTCCTGGGTCGAAAACAGCATCTGTTTTTGTAAATAATGTTTTTTCATACTACACAAGGAACATGGCCATAACCACTCAGTTATTTAGGCTTCATGTCTACTTTGGTACTACAGTGGCAGAATTGAGTGGTTAAACAAAGATTGTATGGTATTGGTACAAAGTAATACAAATAGACCAATAGACCAGAACAGAGACCAGAAATAAACCTTCACATAGGGCCACTCAGTGTGGAAAGGACAGGATTTTCAACAATAAAACTGGATAGCCACATGCAAAAGAATTAAGTTGGACCCTTATCTAACACCACATATAAAAATTAATTAAAAATGGATTAAAAATCTAAACATAAGACCTTAAACTATAAAATAATAGAAGAAAATGAAGTGGAAAAAATTCATGATACCAGATTTTGGAATTATTTCTTGGATATGATACCAAAAGCACAGAAAATATAAAGCAAAAATAGACAAATGGGATTACATCAAACTTAAAAACATTTGTACACTGAAGCACAGAATCAACAGTGATTATGAGTAGAATATTAGCTACATTATTAATGTATGAACTTGAACAAGCTACTTACCCTACAACCTAAATTTCCTGATCTTTAAAATGATAAGATTCTTTCATCAAGTTTGCTGAATGATATAAAAATAGGTACAAAGTATTATTAGCTTCTATGCTTTTCTAAATTTCCTCTTCGAAGACTATGCTATTGTTTCAAGAGTCTTCTATGGTGGGGAATCTTATCTTTTCTCTGGATTGGATCATATACTCAACTAAAAGTGACTTACTGCAAGCTAAGTTCAATGAATTAGATGAGTGATTAAGAGCTAAGTCTAAAAGGTATTTTGCAGAAAGAATCCTATGAGCCTGAGCAACAGTTCAATCATATCACCATTCATTTATTTTTGGGAATAATTCTCACAGAAGTTCTCAACATTTTTCAAAAGCTTATAGGTTAAAATGATTGATCTGACTGATCAATTCTACCTGAATTGCCTGCCATAATTTGAAAATGTTAAAGTTGTCCACTGGAGACTTTGAGGACTTGTTTTCAAACCATATGAAAACATGTTTTATTAAATGTCACTATTTTCTTACAAAAAAGAAAAAGAGGTGCCTCCCTGGTGGCGCGACAGGTTTAAGTCTCCACTTATGAAGCTATCAGCAGCCACTGCAGCACAAGTTTGAAACCCGGCCAGGGAGACTCCCACACTGGTGTGGCAGACCTCTCCTGCCTCGCCGGCTGCTCCCCTCAGCAGCGTGTTTCAGTCAATACGCCTGCTCTGCTCCCCGCTCTGTCTCTGGTGAATCCTCTCATCAGCCTACACCCCAATTCTTGTATGCATAAATAAATAAATCTTAAAAAAAAAGATCTTGTCTAATTAATCCCTAGAAAATGTAGCACCAACTCTATGTGCCTAAAACAGTAACTCATTCTGGGTTCCTAAAAACCAAAAGAAAAATACTGATAGAGTGTTGTGATTTACAGTATCTTTATGATGTGCTCAGGATAATCTCTTTAATTATTTCATGGCCCAATTAAGTGCATTCCTTTTTGTCCTATAGTCTGTTAATAAGAAAATAAGGATATTTACAATTACAGTGTCTTTGGCATCTGAAGACAGTTATTAAATTACTTTTCATGCTTGCCTTCTCCAAGTTAAATAACACAAATTTCTCAGCTTAAATATGTTCTGTCTTTTTGAAAGCTCAAATTCTTACATGTGATATTGGGAAAATAACTTTACATACCTTACAAAGGCAAGTGAGAAAAAATACAAAATTGTAATAAAATAGCAATATAAGTACAATACAATTATGAATAATAAATTAAGACCCAGAAAAATCATTGTTCATGTATTAATTCTATATCATGGTTCTATTTCTAACATTCTAGAGCACAATAATCCTTACCAGGGGATTTTCCTTGCTGTGAGTGGCTTCTTCGCTCTCTATATCTGGCTGGAGTAGATAAACCTGTGTCTTTACTAGGCTTGCTAGCAGGCCCCATTTCTGAAATAAGGAATCCCATCTGTTCTGAAGGCAAGATATTCTCAGGTGGATTGGTCTGGCATTTTATACTGGCATCCACCTAAAACAGTAAATCCAACTCATCATTCTGAATTTCCACCCACCCTCAAATATCTACTAAAAGTTAAGATATTTTATGACAGGAGTTCTATTATGAAACATGATCCAACAAATATGCTTCTCAGGCTTTTCTCTCTATGAATGACACTACCTTTATCACGTAAGAGTATGTCCATTAATCTCACTATAATAAGCTATAACACTTAAAAAATTTTATGGAAATTTTTTACTGACACTTTTAAAATTTTTTACTGATACTTTTAAAATTTTATGGAAAAAAATCTTGAAAAAACAAAACGCATTATTTAATGGTTAGCCAGAGAAAAACAAGAATTCCTTATAGAATAACAAGTTAACAAAGTGTATTTTATATGAAAGTGTATCATAATGCCTTTCATTTTTAGTTCATTTTCTCAGTCTTTGCAATTCACACACACAATCAAGTGCAGATTTCACAATTTATCAAATGATAGTATCACAATAGCAACCAATTTTTATGACATATTTATTATGTGCCAGTCACTGCACTGTTCTATATGTATTATCTCATTTAGTCTTCATAATAGCTGGCACAACTTCTCTGTTACCATATAATAAACTAAATCAAAGGAAAAAAAGGAGAATAATACCACTTTTGATTCTGTTGAGCTAATATGAATATTTGATAGCATATTCCCAATATATAAACCATTGAAATATAAACAGAGCTTAAACTTTTACTCACAAATCAGAGGAAAATTTACCATAAAGCTTGGTTTCTCTGAATATAAAATTCGCACATGAACTTACAACTGTCTGATAACACTACTATCTTTTTCCACTCTAGCCTCCCTTCCATCAGATGTCCCCTCCTGTTGGTTACATTAGAATGACCACAGAAGTAATTCTGTTGGATGATATCAGTGGGGCTGTGAAACCTTTATTCCACTAATTTTGCACTCCTTGTCTTAAAGAGGTCCTCAAAATTGTATTAACTTCAGCACCTATAAAACTTAGACCTGCCCTTCTTAAGAGGTATGAGCTTCTTTCGTGAAGTTCCTAAGTTTCCTTTGGAATGTCAAACCCTTTATCAAGGTGACCATCTTCTGAAATATTCTATTTCTTTATAATTTATTTTTAAGTAAAACTATATAATAAGGCTGGAACTTAAATAAGGCTGGAAATGCAAAACATGGCTTCCCAAAGCTGATGGTCAAATAATTTTTAAAGAAAAATTAACTGTGTGGATGCAATTTTAAGGTATAAAATCTGAATGTGACTAAGAAGGAATAAAGAAAAGTTTTGTGTTCTTTCCACAGGTGTATTTGAAACAAATGGGAATTCTTTGGTCTACCTGACAACATTATTTTCTAAACACAATATACTAATATCTCAACAGTGGACTCAAAAAGAATGAGTTGATAGAAACCATAAGACATTTGGATCTAAAATCAGAGCCAAAAAATAATGCATTAAAAAAAAAGGCCTAAAAAAGTTCTTTTGGGAATCGCTAACAATGAGGAATTTTCAGTTCCACTAAAGAAGAAAAAACACAAAGTGAAAAAAAATCTATATATCAGGCTATGATTAAGAAAAAAATTAAAGTAGGAAAAATTAGTTAACTCACAAAAGGATTTTGAGTGTACTTTTATTTAGAATAATTTGAATGCACTTTTATTTATTTACAATAAAATTCACTTTCTGGTCATCAACTAGTAGCAATAAACTAATTACCCGCTATCTTTAGAATATGTCTCTCAAACGAGAGTCAGCTATACTTTAGGAATGCAGACACTAGTAAGGAAATTCAAACACAGTGTGCTCACATGTCAAACTAGAATTCAATTATGCTATAAGAAGTTTGAAAGACCTCCAATCATCTTTTCACCTCCATGCTACAAATGGCTAAGAAAGCCTTGATATTATGTCAGGCCCCTTCCGGGGCCTCCCTGGTGGCCTATGGGGTTAAGTCTCAGAGTTATCACCATTCTGCCCTGAGCTCAATCCCCAGCTAGGGAGCCAACCCACATGGAACAGCAGACCTCTCCTGTTTTGCTTGTTGCTCCCCATAACAGTGCATTTCAGTAAATCTGCCTGGTCTACTCCCCACTCTGTCTCTGGTGAATCCTCTCTCTCTCCCTCTCTTTCTCTCTCTCTCTCTCTCTCTCTCTCTCTCTCTCTCTCTCTCTC
>PVIJ01010968.1:0-49701 GCA_004024925.1 Scalopus aquaticus
GTGGCGAGAGGCTTCACCAGAGACAGAGTAGGGAGCAGAACAGGCAGATCAGAAATACACTGCTGAGGGGAGCAGCGGGCGAGGCAGGAGAGGTCTGCCGCGCCATGTGGGATTCTCCCTGGCCGGGCGTCGAACTCGCATCACCGCTGCCGACAGCTCCACAGCGCAGCGCTTAACCGCTGCGCCACCGGGGAGGCCCTAGACTTCGTTTTCTTAAGCAAGGTTGTCAGATCCAGAGAAATCTCTAGCAGAGATTAAGTGTGAAAATATTTTTTGGCATCTGTAGCATCAGTTCCTGGAACTGGTGGGGTGAGAAGCAGCAGAGTCTATAGATTTTCATTTTATTTTCAGTTTTTTTTCCTTGTTCTCATCTTTCTCCTTCCTCTCATTTCTTAGTTGAGACTAAGAAAACAAATTCTTTGTTGAAAGTCAAGAAATAGAGAAAGGATATAATGATGCTCCAGGAATTAGGTCCTTAAAAGAAAAAGGAAAGTTTATATTTGGTGACTAACATACAACAGAAGTCATCGCTTCAAATTTGACTTCTCATATGGGAAACTGAGAAATGCCAAGTGTTAAACAAAGGTCTTTGGCTATCATGAGATTCGGGAGCAAAGCCCATGACAGGGCATATTAACTCTTTCTCCTACAGGAGGTAGTGATTACGAAGGCTCAAGAACAAAAGCAAGGGGTAGAAAGACCTTAGACTCTATAACATATGATAAAATGTCACGATTATTGAATAGATTTCCCTCCAGTTCATTTTAAGATATAAATTCTGGACAATTACTAAACACAAATCAACACCTTGGATAATATTAAACCAAGAAGATACTCTCTTTTCTCTGTATTCCATCTACTTCCCCATGGTTTTCCCACAAAACATCACATCTCTGCTCTGCTCTTGGAGAGCATGTGCTATGTCAGCGCAATGAGGATAACCTTTTTTAAAGATTGATTTATTCATGCATACAAGCTGGGGTACAGGCCAGAGGCTTGGAGCAGCGAGAGGGTTCACCAGAGACAGAGTGGGGAGCAGAACAGGCAGATCAGCTAAAATACACTGCTGAGGGGAGCAGAGGGCGAGGCAGGAGAGGTCTGCTGCGCCATGTGGGAATCTCCCCGGCCAGGTGTCGAACTGGCATCGCTGCGCCGCTGCGGACAGCTCCACAGCGCAGCACTTAGCCACTGCGCCATCAGGAAGGCCCGTTAACTCTCAATATCTTTAGGCAGTTTTTGTTTTCTTTTGTTTTTTTAAACTCTTTGGAGAAGAACATTTCTTTCTGTTGGAAATGCTACCTTGAAAAACTTAGTAAACTTGAAGATTCTGACCACCATATTGAAAGTGAGCTGACGAATGAAGCCACATGGAAAGATGCAGAGCCCAGGAGACAGAAATTGAGAGAGGCGTTCGTCTCACAGTTTGAGTCCCCATGCCCAGAGGCAGCAGAGTTTACTCAGCTACAGAGGATAGTATAATTTATTATTTTGATATAAACCAGTTAACGTTGAATTTATGACTTTGACACCATAATTTTGTTTGAAACAATTCTTCTAAGAACTTTCATTTTTTCCATGAATTTTTTGGTAGAATACTAGTTTTGCAGAAGTCTTACTGTTTCTGTTATTCATTTGAGATATCAGAAATGGGAGAGCTTGATTTAGGTTTGAATTAATTCAACCTTGGAAATGTTACAGTTGCTGGTTGATAACTTTAGAGATAGGCGCTGGGAAGCAAAGTAAAATTCGAACCTGTTGGCCAAACAAAAAATTATGAGGAAGTTAATTTCAGATTTTAGGTTATAATTCCTCTTTATAATAATCTGAAAGAGGAGTTAACTTTAAATTTAATTTTTCTATGAAATCTTAACAGATGATAAGGGCTCCAATCTGCAGGTGTTTTCATACAATTGCGTTGTAGTTGACCTCGGTCACCATGTGGTACTAATTCAAAAGCCTCCCCAAGTGAGTGTGGTTAGACATACTCTGCAGGGCCTCCCTGGTGGCAAAGCGGTTAAGCACTACACTGTGGAGCTGTCGGCAACGGTGACATGAATTCAATGCCCAGGCAGTGAGATTCCCACATGGCGTGGCAGACCTCTCCTGACTCCCCCACTGCTCCCCTCATCAGTGTGTTTCTGTCTATCTGCCTGCTCTGCTTCCCACTCTGTCTCTAGTGAACCCTCTCACTGCCCCACGCCTCTGGCCTGTACCCCAGCTTGTATGCATAAATAAATAAATCTTTAAAAAAAAAAAAGAAAAAAAGACATACTATGCAGTTCATAATAAATGAGGGAGTGAATTTTCAATCTAGTGTATGCTAAAACTCTGGCAATTAACCTAATTTTGGGTCTGCTAGACTTAAGCAGCCTGTTTGGCCACCATTATCATTACCTGTAGTTTTGTATTCCTAAACGAAGGTCAGAACTGCCCAGTCAATCAGTCATAGCAAAACCTTACAAGGTACCTTTCATATCAACCAAGAGAAGAAAGCTTGACTGCTCTGGGAAGGCTATGTATCACAAGTTATGACCAGGAAAGCCTGGGGGGACCGAGGACCAATGTATGACAAGGGACCCCAGAAGCTGATGAGTGGAATGCCTTGTTGATAAGATTAAAACCATGGCGGGGGCTTGGGGTATGGTTTTGATTATAACACTTGGTCATCAAGCAGATAAAAATGATCTGGTCAGCAGACTCATATCCCCCCCTATCCCTAGATGACAAAACACATTCTTCAGTTTTACCCATCTTTTTCTCGTTGTCCTCTTATTCCACATAACCAATTCTGTATGATCAGTCTATCAACAAGGGCCAGGATTTTGCTCATTCCAGCAGCATCCTGCATCATGCAGCCTGCTCCATGACTTCCGTGAATCAGTGTGGTGCTGCCCAATGCAACACCTAATAGCTGTTCGGATGCATTTCTGAGGTAAAAAATGAAATGTCAGGTCCTCTCTACAAAAGAAGTTGTAGGCATTTGAGAAATGGACTTAGGAGGATGAAAAGAGAATTACCTTGACATGCATCAGATCTCATCCTGATGAAGGATCACCAGCTGGTTTCTAAACACTCCATGAGTGCAGGAAAAATGACAGTTGTCAACCTTCCTCCCACAGCAGGTCTCCATTCCCTCCCTAGCTCTCTTTGAATAATAACAAAGCTAAAATCTAGTACATGACACTATATTTCAGATATTAACACTTGTGGTCTGCTCACATATTAGTACGTGTTTTTGTCACCAGTATCAGGTGGCCGCTGATGTATTAATATGTGTTCATCTAGTTTCTGGTTTTTCACGCCACGGTGGATTTATTTGGAACTATTAGGAGCTATTTCTTTGATCGTACTCAGTCTAGAAGCTTTACACATTGTTTTGGTGAAAATGTAAGGTGTTTTATGAGAGATATTACAGTTTTTTAATATCCAGTAGTTCAGGAGTTGTGTGTGTTTTATTGAATGGTTATACCATTCATGCGGTGGCATAGAAAATGGCAGGCCCCAAGGGCTGATAAATTTAAAGGGCACCAGCACATAAAGTGTTAAGTACTATATACATACATATATACGCACACAGACACATACATACACACACATGCATGTTTTACTCATTGACTCATTTAATCCCAACACAAAGTCCTATGAGAGGCGTAATTCTACTATCTCAAATATATTTAGGAGAAAAGAGAATAGAAAGACTAAGCAGCTGGGATCTGAACATGGAAGATGCAGTCTCCAAATTCCTTGCTTCGCTAAGGTAAAGGAGGTGCTAATCTGAGATAGAACAGAGTATAAGATGAAGATGTTCATTTGGGCTGATTTATCAGGATATGGACACAAGCTCTTTCATGTGGTCCATGCTCTCCTCTCCTCTCGTCTCCTCTCGTCTTCTCTCCTCTTCCTTCCTCTTCCCTCTCCCTTTCCCTCTCCCTGTGCCCCCCACCCCCAACTACACCCCGTGTTACCCACCACTACCTCTATCTCATTTTCTTTTTACCACTATGACATACCTGAACATGCAAATCCCTATGTTAATATTTAAGATCAAAGCAAGAACCTCCTCAAGTTTTAACTCAGACTCTGCATCAATGTTGTGTATCAACTAAACCTTTTCTAGAAATCTATATTAACACTTGTTCGGATCTGAGTTAAAGGACCATTTAATCCCCATTCAGTTCTTATTCTTTGTGCATAGTGATTAGGAAACCACGCAGCATTGATCATAAGTGATTGACAGGTCAAGATTTGGTTTCTCTATGTTGTTAATACCATCAAGAGGTGTGAAGAGATCAATTGATTTCTATGTTATTAACTTGCCTTACATGAATCACGTCTTTATTAAAGATTTACAACATAATGTGAATAGCTGCATTCATTGATCATCAGACTATGGGCCCCTGTGGAATATGTAAAAAAAATCCTAAAGTAGTTCTAGTAGTTGAATATATGCTTATTTGAAAATGACATATTTAGGGGCTCCTTGATTATATTCCATTAGCTTGCAGCTATGCCTTACAAATTAATTAATGCTAATCCAAATGTACTTTTTTTTTAGAAAAAGTTATTTCATTAACACTCTTAGATATGGCTATTCAAAGATGACTAGCTTATATACAACATGTCAAAGACACAGTAATGCTAGATGAAAATTAAACTAAAATTTACCACCTTTGAAGCTTGAACTATTTAAATCTGCATGTATAACCTGAGTTTCAACACTCTAGATTATTTGTAGTTCATAAAAGACTACATTGTACTAAAAAATAAAATATGCCACATTGCCAAGACTAATGGCACACAGTTGATATCCATTAGTCAAAGACCACCAGGAACACACATACAGTCAAATCAACTTAGACTTGTTGATGTTTGCTGCAGCAAGGGACCCTACCCTGGGGATTTGGTCTTGTCATAAGTGATTTGTGGAAACCCTCAAGGAAGCAAGGTTTTGCCTACATTCAGTGCTGTCAGGAAGAAGGAGTAACTTTATGATTGGGTTTCTCAGTGAATTTTCTCTTCGAACTTAGAAAAGTGAAGCTAAAGTTGTACTAACTTAACATTCAGTAACTCAGAGTCACAGTCAATCTCATCAGCTGAGAGAGAGTCATTTGGTATCCTGTATGTTTTTCACATCAACTGAGTGCTTTCTGCACTCAGAAATGATTATGGGTTGGTTTTGCTTTTGTCTTGTCTCAGAAAGGTCCCAGAATAGCCTTATCTGAAGTCGGTCCTATGTGGGGTTGTGTTAAACCAGCAAACACCACACCCGCAATGTGAGTGTCAGGTCAGCTTTGGGCACTTTTGTCTTAGCTCAGGTTGGGCTGATAGAACAAAATTTCACAAACTGGGTGACTTAAAACAAAAAAATTCTATTTGTCATTGGTCTGAAGGCTCAAAGTCTGAGTTCAGGTGAAAGCACGGTTAGATGAGGGCCCTTTTCTGAGCTTCAGACTGTCAACTTCTAGTCACTTGGCAAAACAGAGAGGCCGCTAGCATCCCGGACCACCAATCTCACTGATGAGGGTCTCACGCATCTGCCCTATTCCCTCACAAAGGTTGTAATATCAAACCACTTCACCTTGGGATTAAGGCAGCAACATGAAAATCTTGAAGGAACACTTACTTTCTTTCAAAGTACAAAGTATAACAAGAATAGAAATAGGGAGGATTATTATTTCCTTTTAAGAAAAATATGAGAGCTAGCGTCAGCTCAAGGTATGGAAAATAAATGTTTTGCTGCAGTGTGGGAAGAGAGTAACCACAATTTCAATGTAACCAAGTATTCAAAAGTTCTTTCCTCCAGAAAGTTGAATTCCTAAAATTCTTTACAATTACCCCTTTCTCCTCCTTAAATTATGCAGCAAAGGTTCCTATGTGGGGCCTCCCTGGCTGCGCAGCATTGACACGAGTTCGACGCCCAGCTGGGGAGATTCCCACATGGCGCAGTAGACGTCTCCTGCCTCACCCGCTGCTCCCCTCAGCAGTGTATTTCCATCTATCTGCCTGTTCTGCTCCCCACTTTGTCTCTGGTGAACCCTCTCACCACCCCACGCCTCTGGCCTGTACCCCAGCTTGAATGCATAAATAAATAAATCTTTAAAAAAAAGTTCCCATGTGTAAGATCATTGTTATAGGAAAATAATTTAGATAACAGAGGTCTTCTTCAAAATGGACAACACTCTATCTCATCAGAAACTCAGCAGTGCAGTACACTAATATTCCAAAATCTAGTGGGACTTTATTTTTTGTAGTTTACTTCTTAAATCTCTAACTTTTCTATCTATGTACGGGAAAATTGGAAAACTTCAATAGTGACATCACTTTTATCATGTACAGCATGATTTACAATGCCTTCTGTTCTTTGTATTAGTTGAAGCAAAGTGCATGAATCAATGTAGATCGAGTTTTTATTTAGCTTAAGCATCCATTTTTTTTTCTGTCAAAATTCCATTTATCAGACTGATATTTGGAAAGTGTTCTAAACATACTTGTTTCAAGTTTTCAATCTTTAGCCAAAAATGCAATAATAAAAAACAGTAAGAGAGCATTTTTCTTTAGTTGGTTGAACTGTATGGTGGAATTTGTTCTTTTTTATTTAAGGCTATTTTTTAAGGTTTCCTCTATTCTAGTCCCTTATTTTAACAGCTTTTAACCAAGGTCACATTCAGCTTGCTCGGTTCCATTATAGTACACCAGAATATATTGTTCTTCCACTGAAGATTTATTTAGACATCCATCTGGGATTGCAGTCATTCAATCTAAAAAAAATATGAATGAAATGTTCTTTCCCGTAATTTACAAAAATAATATAAAGGATTCCATAGACAACTGACTATTCAGTGCTAGAATATGGAAAACTTAATGTGCTAAAAAAAAAAACTGTTGTTTTAATTAGAGTTCATTTCTTGCATAGGTAGCAAGTAGAACGACTATCTGATTCTTATTAACCTGCTGGTCAGTGTCCAGATTTGCAGGTGCAGGAAATAAATACTATAAGAAATATGAGCCCCTCAGGTTCCTAGAGTATGGGCTTAGTCTAAAACAATTCTTTTTTTTTTTTTAAAGATTTTATTTATTTATACATACAAGCTGGGGCACAGGCCAGAGGCGTGGGGCGGCGAGAGGGTTCACCAGAGACAGAGTGGGGAGCAGAACAGGCAGATCAGAAATACACTGCTGAGGGGAGCAGCGGGCGAGGCAGGAGAGGTCTGCCGCACCATGTGGGATTCTCCCCCACTGGGTGTTGAACTCGCATCACGCGCTGCCGACAGCTCCACAGTGCAAGCGCTTAACCGCTGCGCCACCAGGGAGGCCCAACAATTCTTTTTATTTTTAATGTTTGATAATACAGTGTTATTTCCCACAGTAGATGTACTAAATCCCCAATAAAACTATTGGGTTTTAAATTACTTGTGGGGAGAGTTTGCATCTAATATCTGCTAGTATATTAGAGGGCCAAGAACAGAACTATTCACGGGTAAATCCTCAAAAAATATTCTCTGATTCACTTAGAGGTGGCTGCGGTTATTGCTCAAACTCTGTCTCTATTTCTACATATATATTCAACAAATTCAGATGACTGAGAAATTCTGCCCTATTGAGCTTCAGATATTTTCTTAACTTGCAAGTAATTTTGTTATCTCCTCACTCTATTCATGATTAACTACCAAAAAGATTAAATTTGGAGTTCTATCAGCCGAAGAGCACTCAACTCCTGATTTACCTCTATAATGCGAACCCAGCTTCCTTTTCACACAGTTCAGGTATAGGTTCCCCTATACCTCATGCTACTTAACCTCCACTCACAGTGCTACTTAACTACTCCACTCCACTCATAGGTTGGAAAGCCAACCTATGGGATGAGTTTGGTCCAAGGGCATAAAAAATACAACTATCCATCAATTCATAGCTTGACAGTTCAGTTCGGTTGGCAATATAGCTTCTTTGCTAGGACCCTGCATATCTTGCCTCCTATTTCTGTTCATTATAACTCTTTATCTTGTTCTTTGTGGCTTGGCTTAGTCTAGTAACTTGTTTCTACTGATTCATTTTTGTCTTACTCTTCTTGAAATAAATTTTCAGCTGAAAGTAACAGAAAACCCAACTCACCACTTGAACAGTAATGGGGATTTATTTGTTCCCATTACTGGGAGAGTCAAGATAATTTGAGTTTCAGGGAGTGATGAAACAGCTCAGAGGTGCCACCGGGGACCTAGTAGCTTTTCCATCCACACTCTGTCTTCTCGGTGTCAGCTTAATTCTAAGGCAAGTAATTTAGTTGACCTCTTCAACAGATAAATCTTGAATTCTTAGAGCATTCTACAATAAAAATTAATTTCCTGTTCACATCTTCATCCAATGCTAATGCTGATGACTGAGCCACCTTGTATACTGTCAATTAGGGACTCAGATGCTGCCCAATTTGTAATTCCTCTCTCCTCTAAGTCCTCAGAAATGACTACAGTCAGGCAAAAGGGAGCATGGGAGAGGTAGACCTACTTACAGCTTTCTGGGGAAGTGACTGAAGCACTTCGCTTTATATTACAGTCATCAGAAATTACTCCCAAGGATATGTCATATCCCTAACTACAAAAGATGCAAAAAAGATCTGAAAGCCCCAAGGAGGAACTTGAACTATGTTCCGGTAAATATACAAGATTCTCTGCTATAGTCAAGTTCCCCTTGGGAAGGAAAAATGGCTGTGGAGCTCCCAGGAGTCACATTCCATACCACATCATCCTAAACTGGTTTTCAGCAACAGAGCAAATTAGAATAAGAAAAACTCTTTCCCCTAATCCTCAGCACAAACATAGAGAAAAGTAAGGTACTAAAAACAAAAACAAACAAAAAAAAACCCCCACTGGAACTTGACTTAGAAAAAATTGAATGTATAAATTAATTTATGGATAATTGATAGTTTTATAATCTTATCTCAACCAATAACATGAAAAATACCCAAATTAAAATTTTTTTCTAAAGATGTCTTATGCATGTTTGATTTAGAGAATGTCTGGGATAGTTCTTAGTTCTCTTTTCCTATTGTACCTTATTTTTACACCAAGTATCTAATCTTTTCTAACATTTTTAATGGTTACTGCTGGTAGAGAAAAATGCATGTAATTGGCATAACTAGAATATTTCTCAAACTCTTGTTAAAATAATCTATTAATTCTAATATTGATTTGAATGTTAATATCATAGCACTTAAATAATTTTTTTTAAAGATTTATTTATACATAGAAGCTGGCGTACAGGCTAGAGGCGTGGGGCAGCGAGAGGGTTCACCAGAGACAGAGTGGGGAGCAGAACAGGCAGATCAGAAATACACTGCTGAGGGGAGCAGCGGGCGAGGCAGGAGAGGTCTGCTGCACCATGTGTGAATCTCCCCGGCTGGGCGCCGAACTCGCACCACGCAGTGCCAACAGCTCCACAGGGCAGCGCTCAACCGCTGCACCACCAGGGAGGCCCGCACTTTAATAATTATTAAATGAATGCCTAATACTATTCTTCTATGATCCAATGTAATCTATTTTTAAATGTTTTATGTATTCTGTAAAATAATCTGTATTTAATATCTGTTGAGTAAAGTAATGGAGAGGAGATACCAGGTAGCTCACGGTATATTTTTATTATGTTTCCTTTTCTTGAGATAACATTAGTTTACAATAATTATGATTTAGGGGTCTCCCAGGTGGCACAACGGGTTAAGCACAGCACTATGAAGCTATCCAAAGCCACTGTAGCAGGAATTCGATACCTAGCCAGGGAGCTTCCCAAAGGGCACAGCAGACCTCTCCTGTCTCCCCGCTGCTTCCCTCAGCAGTGTATTTGAGTAGATACTCCTGTTCTGCTCCCGCTCTGTCTCTGGTGAATCCTCTCACCACCCACAACTCTGGCCTATACCCCAGCTTGTATGCATAAGTAAATACATCTTTTAAAAAATTATGATTTAAGGAAATAGGTTCACACGTCGCAGATATGTGTTATTCTTAAAGACTTCAATACGTATATTTTTGTTCTATATATTCTATCAGTTTTTGAGAAAGGCAAGGAGAAAACCAACTAATATTGTTGATGTATCCCTTTCATCCTGCTGTTAAGTTGTACTCTTTATATATTTGGAATCAATATTATTACAATGGCATATATTTATGAATATGTCATTTTATTCTACTGTAAATGTTATTAAATAATTGGCACGGCAGACCTCTCCTGCCTTGCCCGCTGTTCCCCTCAGCAGTGTATTTCTGATCTGCCTGTTCTGCTCCCCGCTCTGTCTCTGGCGAACCCTCTCGCCACCCCAGGCCTCTGGCCTGTACCCCAACTTGCATGTATAAATAAAAAATAAATCTTTTTTAAAAAATGTTATTAAATAATTTTATAATATTTCTCACATCAAAATCTATTTTATGGGCCTCCCTGGTCACAGTGGTTAAGTGCTGCGCTGTGGAGCTGTCGGCATTGGTGATGCGAGTTCGATGCCTGGCCAAGGAGATTCCCACATGGCGCGGCAGACCTCTCCTGCCTCACCCGCTGCTCCCCTCAGCAGAGTATTTCCATTGCTCTGCCTGTTCTGCTCCCCACTGTCTCTGGTGAACCCTCTCACCGCCCCATGCCTCTGGCCTATACCCCAGCTTGCATGCATAAATAAATAAATCTTTAAAAAAAAAATCTATTTTCTCATATGTTGATATTGTTTTCCCAACTCTTTTTTTATTATATTCACAAGCTATTTATCTTTCTATCCTTTTGTTTTCACCCTGTTTGGGTGTTTTTAAGTAAATCTCTTAAAAAGAACATAATAATGAATTCTGTTTCTGGATCTAATCTGAAAGTATCAATTATGTAATTTTGATCACAGTCTCATCTTCAAACATTTAGGGGTAAATAAATCCCAATTCATGTTTCTATCGCCTCAACAGGAATTTCCCTTCCCTGCTTATTACTCCATCAGAGTAAAAATCAGTGGTCTGTGTTGTTACCGCCAACTCCAGCAACAAAAAGCAGGCCAAAATTGTCATGATATGGGCTTACCTGGCCTAGGGGTTGAGTCTTAGCGCTATCACTAATAAGGCCTAAATCTGATTGCCGGCCAGGGAGCTGACCCACATGGAGCAGCAGACCTCTCCTGTTTCTCCTGCTGCTCCCCTCAGCAGTGTATTTCAGTCAGTCTGCCCATTCTGTTCTCCACTCTGTCTCTGGTGAATCCTTTCACCTCCTGCACCTTTGGCCTATACCCCAGTTCTTCTATGCAAAACTGAAAAAAAAATTATCAAGAGATAACAGGGGAGAATCAAATATTTATAAAGATTTTCCTTAATTGCTTTTCTTATCACCACCTTCAGTGACCTCCTGTACTGATTTTCAGTCATCATCCAAACACATCCTCACTGAGGAGGCTGTCTCCCCAGTGGGGTCTCCCATTGTTGCTAATTCTTAATCCAAATTCCTTTTTTGCTCTTTTAATCCCCATAGGTCTGAGTGTACGAGTGAGAACAAAGAGCCAGGCTTGTTCATCATTTGAGGGGCTGCTTGTGATATACCCCACTTGATGTTTTATTCTTTTTATAAACCACTAGAATAGATTTTCAAAATGTTGAGAAATGTTGCATCTTTTTTTTTTTTTTGAGCTATGTGGGTTCACTACTTTGAGATTTTTGAGTTCATCAGGTGAGTTGTGAAGTATTCACACTCCCTAAATTTTCTGGAAGAATTCATGTATAATTGGTACATGGTAAATTCATTAGTTAAGCCATTTGAGCCTCAAGTTTTCTTTGTGGAAGGATTTTTAACTCAAATCTAGTATCTTCAATAAATGTAGAACCATTTTGTTTTACTAATTCTTCCTGAGGAACTTTGGGAGTTTAATTCTGTCAATGAATTTTATTTAGATTGTCAAATTTATCATCAGTTAGTTGTTCACGGTGTTTTCTTATTTCTTTGTAGATATCTGTAAGACCTGTTGTTATGTCACCTCTAACAGTCTTGATATTGGTGATTTGTGCCATTTTCTCTTTTCTGACAACTCTTTTGGACTTTCTCCCTTCTTTTTAGTCTGACTAGACAGCAGTTTTGCTGATCTCCTCAAAGAACTAGCTTTATGACTCACTGATTTTTCTCTATTGATTTTCTTTGTTGTTTTATTGATTCTATTCTTAACTTTGTTGTTTACTGCTTACTTTGGATTTAATTTTCTCTTCTTTTTTTCACTATTTTAAGATAAAAGTTGACTTCAAATATTTCCTTTTTTCCAATAGAGGCATTTAATTTTATAAATTTTGTCTCCATGCTCTGCTTTATGTGCACCTCACAAACTTCTTTTTTGTTGATTCTCATTTTCATTTAGATGAAAATATTTTTTCACTTGTATTTCAATTTTTTCTTTGAACAGTGGGTCACTTAGAAATGTGCTACTTAGTTTCCAAATGTTTAGAGATTTTCCTTGATTTCTAGTTTATTTCCATTGCTGCTTTTAGCCACTAAGTTTTGGGGTGATTTGTTATATAGCAATTAGGTAACTGGTAAAGAGCTCACAAATGGTGACTGATCTTATCAGTCAGGGTTTTCTAAAGAAAACCAGAAGAAATTTACTGTAGTAAATTACATGCATACAAAAGCAATAGAAAAGACAGAGAAACAAGTTCAGGAAAGGTATCACTGACATTTATGACACTGGAGGCTGGAGGCAATTGCAAAAGAGAAGATCAGAGTTTCAGGACATGGTGCACATCTATCCACACCTATAGGTCTAACACAGGCGACTCACGAAACACCTGAAGTCCAAGAGAGACACAGTACATATCTTTTTTCCAAACAGTGTTCTGCTGCCAAACACTGTGTGGAGTCTCTCAATGTTGGAACCTAAATTAGCACCCTGCTGAAAAGGGACCTTGGACAAAGTCCCTTCCAGCCTTTCTAGATTCCAAAGACACGAAAGTGAAGAGACAAAAGGATAAGATAATTTTTAATCTCCCTTTAGCTAAATTCTAAAGGAGGATCAAGATTCTCCATAGCTTTCATATCTTGTGTTATTGGGTTACGTGGAAGTACCTTGGTAAGCAATGCTGTATAGTTTATCATAAAAGATAGCACCATCTTTTATAACCACATGTAAGAAAAATTTAAGTACCCCTATAGTAGGTAATAATTTAGCCACTATATTGATTTCAAGAGAATTTTGTTTTCTTCCTCATCTTGACAATATTTGTACCAAATAATGTGTCTCCCATAAATGGAACAAATGGTTTCAGTAATTTTTCTTCAAGAGTTAAAATGCTGACAGTAACTTTCAATGTGTTTTTTCTTAGAACTGGTTAGCATAGCTGACTACTCCTTAAAATTAAAGTGAGGTAAAGTAATATTTCATACCTGATCAAGAAAACAGAAAAAAATAATAAGGAAAGCACCCTGAGTTTAAGAGAGTTTACTACAATTCTGACATTTTGGGAACTAAATTAATTTCTGCAGTTAACAGCTTAAAACATTTTTAATTATCTTAAGTTACTTAGTAAAGAATACCATAAAAAATAAGAGTTAGCTGAAAATACCTTGCTGAAGATGGTGGTTTCACTGCTGCAGCTTCTGCTTCTCCTGACAGATGCCACATATCCACTGCAATGAAGATGAAAAAGTGAAATGTCGATTCATGCAATATATTAATGTGCATGTGTAAATGCATTTGGACATAAACAATGATTATATAAACAGAATTATGGGTCCTCCCTGGTGGCGCAGCGGTTGAGCGCTGCACTGTGGAGCTGTCAGCAGTGCGCGATGCAAGTTCGAGACCCAGCCAGGGAGAATCCCACATGGTGCGGCAGACCTCTCCTGCCTCGCCCGCTGATCCCCTCAGCAGTGTATTTCTGATCTGCCTGTTCTGCTCCCCACTCTGTCTCTGGTGAACCCTCTCGCCGCCCCACGCCTCTGGCCTGTACCCCGGCTTGCATGTATGTATAAATAAATAATAAAAAAAAACAGAATGATGATCTCTATAATAACTATTTTATGTAACTATCCAGTTTTTGCAGTTGTCAAAAATCTAGATAGCAAAACTAAAACCACCAAATCAATGAACAGTACTGAGTAAATGTTATCATGAATTTAAGAATAGTTCACTAACTGGGAATCTCCAAAATTAAAACTGATATAAAGCTCAGGGAAATGAAACTATAGAATAGGTTCTAAGTGAAAGTGAGGACAGTTTAATTATTGGTTATTACAATGAGGGTTTCAAATGGCAGGTGATTAGTAAAAATGATTATCTCATACCATTTTTAGGAAGATGACCTAAGATTCTTTCATGATTGCCAGAGGCATTTATAAGAAATAACCAAAGTAAGCTTCACTTATATTCATGAAATAAACTAAATTTAATTTTGCTTACACGGCTTAAATGTTTTTGTCTGCTCAAAAAATTCTCAACGAGGGCCTCCCTGGTGGCGCAGCGGTTAAGCGCTGCGCTGTGGAGCTGTCGGCAGCAGGCAACGAGAGTTCGACGCCCGGCCAGGGAGAATCCCACATGGTGTGGCAGACCTCTCCTGCCTCGCCCGCTGCTCCCCTCAGCAGTGTATTTCTGATCTGCCTGTTCTGCTCCCCGCTCTGTCTCTGGTGAACCCTCTCGCCGCCCCACACCTCTGGCCTGTAGCCCAGCTTGTATGTATAAAATAAAAAATAAATCTTTAAAAAAAAAAATTCTCAACTAGTCTCGATTTTATATTTAATTTTTTTAAAGTATTCAAATCTTAACACCTTTCAGATTTTAAAGCATATGGAAAAGAAGGCTTTATAAGACACAAATCTGATTTTTAACACATTCTTATTAGAAACCTAACATGATGATAATGATGACGAATAACTTCTGAAAATATTTTACCCTTTTCTGTGCAATTAGATTTTGTGGCACAGGCTACGTTTGGCAAAGTTTTTGGCTCTGAACTTTGGATCTGTGCCCTCAAACTTGCACTGACAGATAATGATCAAATTAGTGTGCATAATTCTAGGTTTTAGGCATGCTTGCCAATTCCTGTTATTGTAAGAATGTACTCAAATTCTGGAAGATATTTCTAGTTGTACTGAACTTCAAGCTGAGCTGTGGAGGCCTTCCTGGAGCCACAGATACTGTATAAAGATTGCATGTCCATGTCCCTGTAATGGTATAACCACAAGGTCTGCATTTAATTCACAAATGAAAAGAGTTACTGTTAAAGTACTTCCCAGAGACCTGATCTCAGAGTTAGTGCTATACAATATCTATAGTAGGGTGAGGAAAAGGAGACTTTATATAGGACTTTCTCACAGAATATGCATCTAAAGCTATGAAACAAAGGATTTTTATAGAGTTTTGGGGAGGGTTTTGTTTTGTTTTAATTTTCTGATGAAAACAGTTTGAACCCCCGAGGATATTACACATTTGCATTCATGCACAAAATAGTGCACAAATGATCCAGGATTCCTGAACCTACATGAAACCTAAGGCTTATGCAGTAATTTCAGGTAAGGAAGCTTCCTGTTGGATGCTGAATGAAACATACCGCTAGCCTATCTGAGCTGCACACAGACAATTTCCTTTTGGCGTCGTTATTAGCCTACATTGATAGGTTATATCACTGTAGTAGTAAAGACATACTTAGGTACACTGTAGTCTTTTCCTCAGCCTCCTCTTCATAAATACCCTTGGGGGAAGTATGCTTGGATCTAAGTTGTGTTCCACCTACACACTGGTATTTATCTTTTGGATGCTGAGTGATGTGATAACTCATGATATTCTCTTATTTTCCCAGGAACTCACCATTATCCAGTGAATGAACTTTGATGTCAGAGCACCTCTTTTGCCTCTTTGCTGATTTCATTTTCCTTAATCCTTGTTTTCTTTGTCATTTTTTTTTCACTGCTTCTAATTCAGGTTATAGTACTCTATATTCGAACTATATCCTAAAACCTTCTCAGAAATTAAAAATCTTGGGCCTCCCTGGTGGTGCAGCGGGTTAGGCACTGCACTGTAGAGCTGCTTGCAGCGGCAACAAGAGTTCAATGCCTGGCCGGGGAGATTCCCACATGGTGTGGCAGACCTCTCCTGCCTCCCCTGCTGCTCCCCTCAGCAGTGTGTTTCCATTGATCTGCCTGTTCTGCTCCCCACTCGGTCTCTGGTGAACCCTCTCGCCGGCCCATGCCTCTGGTCTGTACCCCAGCTTGTATGCATAAATAAATAAATCTTTTTTTTTTTAAAGATTCATTTATACAAGCTGGGGTACAGGCCAGAGGCGTGGGGCGGCGAGAGGGTTCACCAGAGACAGAGTGGGGAGCAGAACAGGCATATCAGAAATACACTGCTGAGGGGAGCAGCGGGCGAGGCAGGAGAGGTCTGCCGCACCATGTGGGATTCTCCCAGGCTGGGCGTCGAACCCGCACCGCGTGCTGCCGACAGCTCCACAGCTCAGCGCTTAACCGCTGTGCCATCAGGGAGGCCATAAATAAATAAATTAAAAAAAAAAAAAGCTGTTGCATCTGAGCTAGTTATGATGGCGTTGTTTAAAAAAAAAAAAAAAGACTATCCACTTCCTGATACTATCACCATTAACCCCTACCTAGCCACATCAGATGGAGATTTAGGCAGAAAA
Organism: Scalopus aquaticus; assembly: GCA_004024925.1. Taxonomy (NCBI): domain Eukaryota; kingdom Metazoa; phylum Chordata; class Mammalia; order Eulipotyphla; family Talpidae; genus Scalopus; species Scalopus aquaticus. The sequence continues at coordinate 16,617 of PVIJ01010968.1, forward strand.
CTAAAGAAAAATTTACAAATAGAAACAATTCCATTTATCCATCTCCCATTCAAACCAGTGACATGCTCATCCTGAAAGTTATAAGAGAAGGCCAAAGAGAATACTCTATAGTTTGGGGTGCCTGTAAAAGGAGGGATCTACATTTGCTTTTCGGTTGGCTGTCTGTCTAGCCATCACATCTTCCTGCCTTTGGCATATATGAGGACATCAGAGATGGAGCTTAGCTAGACTGTCAGTCTGAGAAGAGAGAAAGGCAGTGCCACCTCAGTGTCTGACCCACCACTACCTCTGGAATGAGAATTCACCAAGAGACTGCTATCACAGGCAGTCATGCTTTACGGCAGACCACTGGGGCGTGGGACAAAGCTGAGCTCTTTTCACAGGAATAAGTGTGAGGATGCCACAGCACGAAAGTGTGGCTTCACTGTGTTCAAGCCTAGGTGAACTGCAAGGAGTGGGCCTCTCCCCTACAGACCCACAGTCAACATCCAGCCCAAAGCCATGAGGATGCTGAGGAGTCTGCACCAGGGAAAAGCCTTGTTCTGCCCTGGGCTGTCATGCAGACAGGCTGTTCTTTTCTCCCCATCCACATAGAGCTTTGCTAGAATTGCACACAGTAGAGAGAGTGTGGGTTAGAGATCTGGGATTCAGACAATTCTGCCCATCAATACTTGCAAAGCTCCAAGTTTATAGGAAAACAACAGCGGTGGTTTTTTTTTTTTTATTATTTTTGCTTACAAGCTGGGGTGCAGGCCAGAGGTGTGGGGCAGTGAGAAGGTTCACCAGAGACAGAGTGGGGAGCAGAACAGGCAGATCGACGGAATATATGCCCTAGATATATGCCCTACTTTAAGACAGGTATCTCCAATAAAAAGATTATTTATAGAGATGATCCTCCATCTGGATAGATTGCATTCTTTAAGGTAACAGTAACAGCTTATCCCAAGACTCACAGGACCTTGCCTGATTATAATTTCATGTGCCAACTTAACAAGTACTGGAAAAGCCTGCTATGGGTCTTAGAAAAAGTCTATCCGAACATTTTTAGTTTGGTGAACTAAAAGGTGAATGTGTTTACTAGGTGTGTCCAGTGAACAACTTGTCACTGGTGAAGAGACTTAACTGCTCAACACTGCACACTTAGTGTGGTTGTGGAAATCAGTAAAGCCATTTTATATCTATCAAGAGCTTATTTGTTGCCTAAGAGACATAAAAGTGCACAAGAAATAGTATTTTCTTCTCTGCCAAATCACTTCTTTTTCTCCAGGAAACACTATAAATCAAAGCCTCGGGAACAACTTTACAAATTCAAAATACTCATTAGAAGATAATATCGGGGGCCCTCTGATAGCCCAGGGTTAAGTATTTGCACTATCATCATCCGGCCTGAGTTTGATCCCCAGCCACGGAGCTGACCCACATAGGGCACAGCAGACCTCTTCTGTATTCTCCCCACTGCTCCCCTCAGCAGTATACTCCAGTAGATCTGTCTGTTCTGCTCCTCACTCTGTCTCTGGTGAATCCTCTCATCCCCCAGTCCCCACACCTCTGGATTACACCCCAGTTCTACGCAAAAAAATAAATTATTGAATTAATTACAAAGTAAGTATCAAAAGTCTTCAGCATTTTACTTGTATGCATGTGAATTCATTCAACATATATATTTTGAGAGTCAAGAAACTAGACTGCAATCAGAAGCAGACTTAGCTCTAAATTAGCTCCTTGGATACAAAAAAAATTCTTGCATTCTGCCACTAATGTAATTAAATTTGAGCTAAAGTCTGTAAGTTCACATTAAGAACTATTCATGAGTGTCCTAATGCCAAGTAACCTGATATATTAAATATAGAACGATACTCAATTTAAGCTGAACTAAATGCCAATCAACATCTTTACAGAAATTAACTATAATTGTACAGAAACACAAAAGGTAGGGTTTATTATCCTCCTTTTTCATCTGGGAAAACAATAAAAGCAAGCAAAAATGCTGAGATTTTGAGAAGTTAATTTATTTCTATGACTCGGCAATGATTATTCAAAACATAGCTAGCACCGTTAGAGGGTAGGGTGGGGGCATCCGAGAACCTCAAACCTGCCCACTCTAAATCAGTTCTGCCTCCAGGTCTCTTTCTGCTTCTCCATCCTCCTTCTTTCCCTCTCCCAGTCTCCTCTCCAGCTTTTCCTCTCTGCTCAGCGCCATCCTTCCTTGGGGGGTGGGGAGGGAATCTGGAGCTTCCCCTTTCCCTGGGGACCACCCTGTTACAGTCCCAGTAATAGTAGTGATGGAAGAAATACAGTGGTGCTAATGCATGGCTTGTCCAACATGATAAACGTACTAAGCTGCTAAATGTTCAAGGTTAGACACTTAATTCTTTGTCTTCAAAACTCCCGTTTGTAGTCACCGTAACACAAAGTTACTCACAGAAAGTGAAATGTCTGCTTGGTTCTCTTTTCTCCACATCATCCTCAAACTTGTTTTTTATAACTACGCTAGAGTTTCATAACCAACCACAAATACTTTCTCATTTAATTCCAAATTCTAATGAGTCTCAGGACACCATTCACTCTTAAAAAAAAATGCAAACAGGTTGTTCTTTACGTGGACGATGTGAAAAGTAATAGAACAGGCCTGTGCGTACAGGCCCCGGCATGTTTAAGGTTACTATCGAGGGCTTGCTGATAGGAATCCAATGTCCCAACTCCCAAGTCTGCTCTCAGTGGCCCCTGACCAGGTGTGAAGGAAAAGACGGTTAAGCAAAATATTTTTCTCCAGGCCAGACTGCTCTCAAAAGACCATTTTGAAAAAAGTCATTCATCATTTGGTAAGCTAATGTACAGCTGGGCCAGAGGGCTAAAAGTTGTTAACATTTGATGATCTGAGGGGTGCTTTAGGGTAGAAAAATATTTCTAGTCTGCAATATTAGAAGGCACTCAGTAATTTAAAAAATATACCTATCACTGCCTCAAGCAACTGTAGACTCTCAAATGCATCATAAATATATTTGTTTATAGCTTTGGAACAGATCATAAAATACCAGTAAGGATACAGGATCATGTCAAATATTGCCAGGTATTGACAAATCATTTTGTAGATGGAGAAAAAAATAGCTCATTTGTAAATGAATAATTACAGACCATTCTGGATAAAGTAAGTGTGCCTAAACATAGGTACCTACTCTTTGACTGTCAAATTCCAATGTTATTTAATAGTCACATAGTTAATAGGTGTGGTAAATGAGACACTCCTCTGTGCTGGGAATTAAAGCTATGCTAGTGTGTTGGAAACCTTTCTCGTACAAAAAGTAGACATTCTATGTCTATGTCTGCCTACTCTAATGAGAAAAGTCTTACTCACGGCAATAGAATAATTTGCTTGTGACAGCATATTCTCTCATGTATGCACTTTTTAATAAAGAAATTTTACAGAAAACTAAGGTTTATAGAAGTCTAAAATCATTACAGTTAATATAAATAATTCATTTCTAGATATGATATTAAGCATGAATGTTAAAGGAGTTTTGAGGCACAAATAAAATGAAACAGACCTAGTTACCATGCTATAAATATCTCATATATCTGTTGCTAAGAGATTTTTAGGTTCATTATTTTACTTTAGTATTATGGGAGCCTTTCTTCTAAGCATATCTTTTTTCAGTTTGAGTGGGAACCAGGCAGAAACCACTGTGTCCAGTTTGGACAGCCTAGAGACTGGGAAAGGAAAAGCAGAAAAGTCACCGTTCTTTTGTGAACTCATTGTAAACCACCGAATTTTAGATTATCACCTTACCTGTCCTGTAGCAGTGGAAGCAGTGAAATGCAGTAAAATACTGAATAGATTTGGAAGGGTGAACTGACAGGCTCTACCACCAGATTAATGATGGGACTTGAAAGACAGAGATGGTCAAGGACAGTGCTGAGATTTTTGCTCAGAAACTGGATGAAAAAAGGGCATTGGTATGGGAGGTTTGGTGGATGGTGATTAAGCAAGTGCATGTATGGAGGTGTGAAAATATAACCCCAAAGTTATGTTAATGACTGACAAAATTTTTCCACAGTATTTTTTTTAAAGACACAGTAGATTGAGATGTGGCACATAGACATGACCGAATACTATTCGGCTGTAACAGATGAACTCCTTATATATTTGAGACAAAATGAAAGCAATTAGAGGGGACTGTGCTAAGTGACATAAACCAGAGGAAAAAGACAAACGCCAGATGATTTCACTCACATGTGAAATATACAGAAATTAAACAAAACAACCAACAAATGTAAACCAAAACAAAGCCTAGAAATATCACTGCAGAACTGAGGTTACCAGAAAGGGAAGATAGGGCAGAAAGTCAGGAGAGGGCCCAGTGGTATATGGTTAAAAGATATAGATGCTGTGCTTATGGGTGTGGTGTGGTAACATACATCTGAAGAGGTGTGAATCTGTACCCCTAAATCACAGACAGTTTTGTAAAGCAACAACACCACAATTGAAAATAAATGAATGGAGTGGAGTTGTCGCTGTGGAGTTGTCGGCAGCCAGTTCAACGGAGCCGGGGAGAATCCCACATGGGGCGTCAGACCTCTTCTGCCTCGCCTGCTGCTCCCCTCAGCAGTGCATTTCCGTTGCTCTGCCTCTTCTGCTTCCCACTCTGTCTATGGTGAACCCTCTCACTGCCTCATACCTCTGGCCTGCACCCCAGCTCTTGTGTGCATAAATAAATCTTAAAAAAAGAAAATATCAAATTCCTGGACCTCTGGACAAATAATCATGTATCTCTACATCTCTACATATCAGGAAAGACCAACAACATTGTAACATGATCTTTCGAAAATTAAGGGTTATTTCCAAATATAGAAAATAGATTTAGATGGATTAGTAATGGAGGTAGAAGAAAACATTTAATGTACAGAATAAGTGACATGAATCACCTATCACAGTACAGGCGTACCCTGGCCAGAGCAACAAATCAATACAGAGAGAAATGATCCATCTGTTTCCTGATATGAGTATCTTCCCCTAAAAAGTCCAGTGTAATTGTCAGAGCTTACTTAGTTGTAGAAACTGGAGTGTTAGTGCATCTCATTCGTGATTGCACATGAACATTACTCTTAGAGCTGTGTATAATTTACCTTCCAGGGAAAAGCCAACTTAGAAAGCAGGTTTAATACTAGGATCTGAGAAAAAAAAAATCTACATCTTGGGGCAAGTTGTGTAACTCATCTTTTGCTCAAAGCGGCAAGCATCCCAATGTGTTCTACATGATGATTCATTTTCGGGCTCTCTTTACATAAATATCACCATGTGCTACTGGAACATAAACAGAGATAGCTATTGAATTAGATAGACATACATCTAACATAATTTTGAATAGCCCAGTGAAATTTCACTGTTTCTTAAATGCTGAGAGTGCTCCATTATATATTAGGCATATATTCAGGACTAGACATATATTCAGATAGTTCACAAATTCTTCTGAAAGCTACAAAAAAATGTTCTTGGAAAAATCGCTAAAGGTTACAAGAAGAAAATGCTTATGTCCCTCTCTCATCTTTATCGGGAGTTAATTTAAGCAGAGCTGTATAAGATTTCAGCTGGAAACAGGAGTGAAATATGGTCGCCTATAATTATTCATTGCTGTGCCTTGATATTTGAGGCTTTTTTGCTGACTTATAGCACACTCTGAATTCACTTTCTTGATTTCTGCTTTAACTAAGTAGCATCACTGGAATCACTACAGATGAAAATGGTGTTTTGCAGCTGTACCAGGTTGGGTAGAGAATCATTTTCAGGGGTAGGCAGACACTGGGACCATCCCCTTAGCACCCTGCAATCTGTCAACTGGCCTATGACAGACACACAACACATGGAGCATTGCTAATTGGTAAATAATAACTGCTGAAAATGTTCAGGTTGGCTAGACTTGGAGAGTTGGCTTCCAATCGAGGAAAATACTCTTTGCTAAATCTCAGTTTGATAGTGAAAAACAAAAAAGAGGGAGGATGGTCACCAGAAGACAAAACAGGTACCCACAACCCCATCTGCTGCCAAAATGAACCTTTTTATGTAGAGTGATGAATACAGCAAAGTTTCCAAAGCTCGTCACCGTCACCGATCTGACCACTTTAAGTAGTCCAGAACCAATTCAAGAGACGATGGAGTGTTATTCTGATTATGAGAAACCGTTGTCATGTTGAATTCACTGGAGAGCATATTGTAAACAAACATCTCTGCGTCAATAACACAGAGAGAGGAAGAAACATCTTTTTTACAGATTTGAAAGCTGTCCACTTACAGAGATATGTGGCCCATAAAAGGACAAAGAAACTACCCTGCATATATCCTACACTGCCATCATGGAGACTGCACACTGCTTTCATTTTTTCCTATTGCTGACTTTACCTCAGTAGTATTTAAATCCGCCTAATTTAAAATAGCAAAACAAAATAAGCTCTCCCCACCAAAAAACCAAAGTCCTAACAGAACAGATTGGTGGTTGCCAGGGATGAGGTTTGGGGTGGGAGGTAGATGAAATGGGTTAAGGAGGTCAAACAATGCAAGCTTCCAGTTATAAAATAAGTAAGTAATGGGGATGTAATGACTTGCATGGTGACAACAGTTAATGATATTATTTTGCATATCTAAAGTTTCTAAGAGGGTAAAGCGTAAAAGACGTCATCACAAGACACAGAAGAAATGGAATTATATGGGGATAGATGTTAACTGGATTATTGTTGAGATCATTTTGCAATATATACACATATCAAATTATTATGCTGTATACCTAAAATTAACAATGTTAAACATCAATTACAACTCTCTAACAAAAAACCCCCACGGAATTATTATTTCTGGAGTATCAGGGTTAATGAGTATCAGCAGGACTTGCTGATTAAAGTGAAAGTAAAGAGAACATAGAGAGGTATGATGTTGGGTGTTCCACAGGCCAGAAAAAGGCTTGGAAAAGAGGAACGAAATGAATTAACATCTGGCAGGGAAAGCTGAGTGGCCCAGAAGGACATTAGACAGATGTAAAGTAATCAGTGTTGTTGAGAAACTAATCAGTGTTGTTGAAGTTAAAACCATCACTCTTGGCACTATTTGAAAAATCTGAACTTCATCAATTATCATCTGGATTTTTAAAGTTATGGGACAGGGTTTTCCCTGTCTCCTCTCTGTCCTTTCTTCTTCTTTTCTCCTTCAGTTTATATCCACAAGCTTGAGTTCAAGCAAAAATGCTTTCCTTTTCTTCCCCATTGTTTATTTGAAACTTATCAATAGTGAAAATTTTAAGGCGCATATTTTATGCATTACACAGAAAGCAACAAAAGCAAAAGAAGCAACACTGATGGCTCCCTTATGCGTTATCACCTCATAACTACGAATAGTAACTTTTGAGAAAACATTGTAAAACCAATTTCCCCAGGGTACAATTTGTCAGCTGTGTCATCTGCAGAAGACATAACTGAGGGTCACCTTGGTTTTATAACTTCAGCTCATTGAATAAAACATTCACTGCCTCATTTTCTGAATGAAATGGTGTTTTTCACTGTGTTTGTCTGGAGGGTTCTTCATTCCCTACAACTAAAATACTTAAGTGTTAATAAGTAGAACATATGACCCAAGATTAATGGTTTATGTTCTTTAAAACAAAAAAAGCAAAAGACAACATTAAAGCCACAAAAATAAAAAGAGCACACTATTTATCGAACATTAACCACATGCCAGATTCTGTGCCAGGTGCCTGGAAAGAGTTATCTCATTTAATCCTGACAATGGCCAGGAGAGGGACAGTTCCTTAACTCCATTTCACAAGTGGGGAGGCTGATCAGCGAGATGAAATGTTTCAAAAGTCAACCACTGGCAAGTAACATAATTGAGACTTGAATAAAGATCTGATTTCATTTCCTTCACTTTCAACAACCCCGTTATTTTCAGTCAAGAGGTGGAGGAGATTTTAAATATAAAGGAATCCTATTTAATTCTATCGAATGAAACATTCAGAAGGAAGAATGTCATCTGCCTGACTTGATTCTCTAGGAGCTACTTTTAAAAGGATGCTTTTCATTCTTTTTTTTTTTAAAGATTTATTATTTATACATATAAGCTGGGATACAGACCAGATGTGTGGGGAGGCGAGAGGGTTCACCAGAGACAGAGCGGGGAGCAGAACAGGCAGATCAGAAATACACTGCTGAGGGGAGCAGGGGGCGAGGCAGGAGAGGTCTACCGCGCCATGTGGGATTCTCCCCGGTGGGCATCGAACTCGCATAGCCGCTGCCGACAGCTCCGTAGCGCAGCGTTTAACCGCTGTGCCACCAGGGAGGCCCCTGCTTTTCATTCGTTTTTATATTTCACTGAGTCTAAAACTCCAACTGTAAAAATCGTGATTTACATGCAATGCTGTATGGATACTAAATTTACCTGAAGTAGCGTCCCCAAAATAATTTCTTTTCCTTCCTTATAATTTACCAGCAGGAAAGCAACAGAGGGGTTCCTTGTATTCTTGACAATGTTCCAGGGACTCATCCCTACAATTTCCATCAACTGTATACCAAACCTGAACTGCACAGCATTCACAGAATGCCCACGACACTTCCCCAAGATAGTCCATGCTCTTTTATTGAGATGTTAGAGGTGTGGTATTGCAGGCAACCAGATCGCTGAAACAATTTAGGCAAAATAACTTGACTAATACAGAAGCGCATATGGGAGAGAGGGGGCTAGATCACGGACATGTGGGCACCCACCCAGAAACTTCAGTAGCTTTTAAGACCGACTGATAAATCAATACATCAGGTGGCATTGACTTCAAATATTGTCAGAAATCTGTTTGCTAAGCCACAGTTGAAACTTTGGTGTATTTCTCTTTTCCAGTAGCTCCCTTATATCCTACAATCTTGGTGGTGTTTTTGCTGACTCTGGGATTCCAAAAATTCTCATTATCTCTGTAACGATATAAATTAGGATTCAAACCAGAGCCTTAAGATCCACAGTCGATGGTATTAACGGTGATGCCTCAGACTAGTTTCTACTTCTCATCTTTGGATACATGGAACATTTCCTAATTGGTTGTACTAAGGGTTCCTATTTGACCACATCACATTCCTGTCTGGATAAAGATAACTCCTAATCCCAATTACAGTTTCAAAATGCAATTATCCGGGGAAAGAAAGGAAATGACACAAAGACCTTATGTTTGCCCTGATGGCCACATGGTGAGAATTTAATATCTATTGGCAATTCACAGGAGAGGGCCTGAACTTTATGCAAGGAGCTCTAAATCATAGCACTCTGTGATGTAGTTCTCCAGGCATTCCTGTTTCCTGGCGGGGTGGAAGATGCATGTTTGTGTAAATGGGTATTATTTCTCAAACTGTTAAGTGATAACTCCTCCAAACTTTGTGAATCCAAGAAAGAATATACTAGGATATGGAGAGAAAAAAACAACTGGGTTTCCTTTCAAGGACATGTTTGTTCTACCTTAGCCTTAAATGAGAACCTAATGAACTCTGAGAGCATATAGACCTCATTGTATCTTAAGTCTAAAACACATAATGAAAAGGAAAACAATAAAAAACCCCACTCTTTTCCATTTTAGTCAACCAGAATGTTAAAATACTGAATTCATAACATTACAATAATGGCTTATGTTTGAATGGTACTCAGGCAATGCAGAAGGAAAGGAAAAAGTAAGAAAAGGAAAATCATATTATCCACCAGTGAACTTCCTGAGATGATAGGAATGTTTAATATCCACATTGCCTGATACTGCGGCCACTCACGAAAGTGGCCTATGAGCTCTTAAAATGTGATCACAGTGACTAAGGGACAAATTTTTAACTTTATTTAATTGTAATTAAATTAAATTTACATTCTAATGGTCACATGTGGTTAATGGCTATCATGTTAGACAGCATAGCTGTAGACACACAGAAGAAAATACTCCATTTTGTAGTTTAGAATAACACATAGTCAGAAGTCTAAAAAGTTGGTGGTTGAATTACTTCAAACTCTTACTATTTCCCAATTCCCAGTGGAGAACTAATCCTTGTGTTGCAATTTCAACATGACCCTTCAATCTATGCTAGTCAAGGATTTAATAGTATCCTGCTTACATATCCCTAAAGGATTATAAAAGCTAGGAGAGAAATAATATGACCCTGAAATGTACCTCTTATATACTAAAACCCACTTTGGACATCTAACTGTTTATTATGACAATTTGCTTGGGAAGAGCATGATGTATGCTATACCTTTAACAGATATGGATAATTTACACCAGCAAAATATCTAAATTTACATATTATAAAAACAGGGAAATGATCTACAGCACAGACAGCAAATTCTTACTCTCCAAAGTCTGTGGGGGGTATGTTTGTGTATTAGCTACGTGGATACCAAGTGGCAGAAATCTACTTTCCAGAGCAACCAGCTTTTGTCTTTTATCTAGTTTTGGCCAATCTACATGAGTAAATTACTCTTACAGTAACTAAAAAAAAAAAAAAAAAAAAAAAGCTTTACAACAACCTCAGATTTCTGAAATGATCTTGAACAAGTCAAGGAAAAACATAAGCGAAATTAATAAATGGTAGTCATAATGCCTACTTCTCATCATTCAAATTACTATTTTTGACTTCTGTCAGTCTCATCTTCCTGTGGTACAGTTAGCAGTAAAAAAGGTATCATACACATCTTGAGTCAACCAAAGTGGCAGCTGCTTCCACAGTGAGTTCTTCCTGCTGTATTCTCTCCTCCCATAATTAATTACAATAGCTGTTAACAGTAAAACCCCACTTCTCTTTATTGCCTTCCCATGGCTCCACCAATAACCAAATACGCAAACTCAGTGATGCCTTCATGATAACCAGAGGGAATCTGGATCTGGAATAGAGGCGCAGGGATGGCTGGGAAACCTGGTCTCCCGTGCATAGCACTTAACATCTTCTCAGAGAGAGTGACCCCATGAAATCTTCGCCTCTAATTTAGGACTGGTCTTACACTCTCATGTTCTGTTGTCTTCCCTAAATAGGGCAACTTCAGGTCCCAATAATCTATGAGGTCACACTCATTTCTCATGTCTCAGATAAGCAGAGTATCTGGAATAGCTCTTTGTGCACCAAATCAGGGTCCCTTTGTGATTCTACCTCCTATAAGACCTTCCTTGAGATGGACTCAGTTCTTTTACTGGGTTTTCTCCCCACCACAGTTTCTCAAATGAAAATGGAAGGCATAAATCTCTTTATTTAACAATAATTTCTTGCCTGTTTTAAGTCTTGGTTTTCTGAAATGTGATAGTCCTCACATTCAACCTAATTTACAACTGGTGAATAGAAAATATTCATAACTAAGAAATGGTCTGACATCCACAACAAGTAACAATTCATAAAAGAAAAAAGTTAGGAGCAATTAGAACAACACAGATGTCTGGCAAAATTGGTAAAAACAAAATAAAAACAAAAAACCATGGCCTTGCACCTAGTGTTACGTCAAGGATGGGGGAAGCAGCAGAGGGAATGTTTCCTGGTGTATTCAAGTATTCAAGAATTCAAGTAAAAATGATTACTCTGAGTTGTCCAACAAAGCTTAGTGTCATTTAGTGAATTCTCTTTATTATGGAAGGATATAATAAACCTTAAGAAGCTATTCATATTGTGGCGCCTCCCTGGTGGTGCGGCGGTTAAGTGCTGAACTGTGGAGCTGTCAGCAGCAGGGACACAAGTTCAACGCCTGGCCAGGGAGATTCCCACATGGCGAGGCAGACCTCTTCTGCCTCGCCCATTGCTCCCCTCAGCAGTATATTTCCTCGATCTGCCTGTTCTGCTCCCCACTCTGTCTCTAGTGAACCCTCTCACCGTCCCACACCTCTGGCCTACACCCCAGCTTATATGCATCAATAAACAAACATATCTTTTTTTTAAAAAAAGAAGCCATATATATTGTAACCTTTAATCAACCTAAATCCTATATAATGTTGCTTCTGAATCAATGTATGTGATATCATAATATCAGCCAAGTAACTTCTGAACTAAAATATTGCTTTTAATACTATAATTCATGCTGGCATTCAGATATAGTGATAATAAAGGACTCTTAAGAAGCAATCGTCTCTTACTTTTCCTGAAATACATTAGTCTGATAAATTACTATGTACTAACTATTAATTAAATTACTGTCTGCAATTTACAAATTATTAGGTAATTTTCCCAAATTTATTTCTATCAAGCTGGTTTTAGTTTAATTCTATAGCTAAGCATTTTAAGGCGTGAGCTACCAGTTCTGGCCTTCACCGATACACCCATCCCATCATCTCAGAATGTGACAGACTAGATACACAACTGAAATAGTAAGATTATTGGCTGTAAATTCTCCTCGTTGTTGAGAAGCAGATGACCAGGTATACCTTAATCCTGCCACTAGTTATCTGACATGGAATTTATTTAGTTTTCCTGTGTCTCAGTTTGTTCAACTGGAATAGGATAAAAGTTTCCCTCAATTTCAAAACTGATGTGAAAATGTATTTGAAAGATATATTTGAAACTGTCAAAAATATTTTTTTAGCAATCACAGGAATTCAGTTGTTGCTTAACGTATGTTTTCCCCATCATTTTCCTACCCCAACTCTTTTTCTCATACTAGAAGTCAAAATATGGCATTAGAGAGCCTCTCTGGTGGCACAGCAGTTAAGCGCTGCACTGTGGAGCTGTCGGCAGCGGCAACGCAAGTTCGACGTCTGGCCGGGGAGATTCCCACATGGTGCGGCAGACCTCTCCTGCCTAGCCAGCTGCTCCCCTCAGCAGTGTATTTCCGTCGATCTGCCTGTGCTGCTCCCCGCTCTGTCTCTGGTGAACCCTCTCACCACCCCATGCCTCTGGCCTGTACCCCAGCTTGTATGCATAAATAAATAAATCTTTTTAAAAAATGGCATTAAAATCCTGACTGATGACTGGGAATTTATTTCTTTGTAAAAATATTGCAATAACTGCTATGTGAACTACTGAGGTTGTTTAAACCATGTGAACTTCTAAGGGAAAAGAACGCTCAGCTTGCGTTTTCCTGATTCTGTCTTTTTGTAAATGTTTAAAATGGAGCAAAGTAACAATCTTCAAAGACAGAGAATTATCATTTGATAATAATTCTGTCATTGATATAATAGTACATTGAACAATTTTCATTGAGAGCCAAGTATTGCTAAATTCTGTGAAGGATAATTTCATCAGAAAAAAAAAATAAACTTCTGTAAAACTCCAACAGGAAAATGTTAAATAATAAAATGGAACGTGTTACTAATTCCACTGGAGTGCACTGAAGAAGATTCTGCATTTAAGGGGATATGAGAGATGAGTCCAAAAGGCAGAGTGAAATTTTATTTTATTTATTTATTTTCTTTTTTTTTTTAAAGATTAATTTTTTATTTATACATACAAGCTGGGGTACAGGCCAGAGGTGTGGGGCGGCAAGAGGGTTCACCAGAGACAGAGCGGGGAGCAGAACAGGCAGATCAGAACTACACTGCTGAGGGGAGCAGCGGGCAAGGCAGGAGAGGTCTGCCACGCCATGTGGGTTTCTCCCCAGCCGGGTGTCGAACTCGCGTCACCGCTGCCAACAGCTCCACAGCGCAGCGCTTAACCGCTGCGCCACCGGGGAGGCCCCAGAGTGAAATTTTAAAAGGAAAACATTAAAGAGAGTTTTCTAGGTATACATTATACAACTACGTAAAACCACATAGACTATGTGCTATATATTCTAGTTGTCTACACACACAGACACACACACACACACACACACGGAGAAAGAGAGAGAGAGAGAGAGGGAGAGAGAGAGAGAGAGAGAGAGAGAGAGAGAGAGAGAGAGAGAGAGAGAGAGAGAGAGGGAGGGAGGAAGTAAATAGTGTGATTATGGAATTGCCAGAGATTCTGTAGTTTGGATATTTAGCAGGAGACAGACTGGAAATGTAGACTGAGAGAAGACTGCAGAAGTACTCTGAATACCATATTTACTTTGGACTTTATGTTATAGGTAATGGAAAAAGAAATACCGGCATTTTTAAATGCCAAGTGCAAGATATGTATGACAAGAAGTTCCTATTTTAGCAATCCAGTCAAAGCATGACTGAGGGGAAAAGTGCTGAGTCAATCACGCTTTGTTAATAGAAGGGGAGATATGACTAAGGGGTGTTTCAGAAAACAATCAGTAGAACTTATTGGCATATCTGATATAACATAAAAGAGAAAAAAGGGTCACAGATGACACTGGGACATGACAGACTGGATAGCTGAGGTAAATGGTGATGTCAGAGGTTTCAAGAATAGAAATTCAGGGTGTCAGATGAGTAATAAATATGGAGTTCATTGATTTATTCATAAAGTAATAGCAGAAGATAGGCTAGAAATGGAGCAAGATATTTTCCTGATTTTCAAGACTTTCTCCTTTGTATCACATTCTCTAAATTCATGTTTCTCAAAGAATGACTCCCTCCCCCAAAACAGCAGCAACATTGCAGAAAATGTTCAAGATACAGCATCTCAGACACCACTCATTTACTTAGTAAAGCAGAAACACCAGCACTCAGGTCAGAAACTGTGATTTGAGAACCCACCAGGTGATCCTGATTCATACTAAAGCATTTCAACCTTGACTGTACCCTGAAATCATCAGGGGTTCTTTAAAATGCCCTGACCTGGACCACCTCCAGTGATTCTGATGCAATCAGGTTTGTCACACCTGGGCATCAGGACCAGAAATTTTGAAAATTCCTAATGTGACTATAGAGTAGCAACATAGAGGAGAGCCCCTAAACTTGATACCACAAACCAACCACTTGAGCTACTCTTAAAAATGCAGATTTCTGGTAGAGTAGGCTTGGTGGGGTACAGACTGAGATTCTGAATTCTAGTCGACTCCTCTGTGAGCTTGACCATAAACCACACTTTAGAGTCAAACTCCAGGGCATGTGTGCAGCATCTGTGACACATCTTCCACGATGTGAGGAACAAGGGTTTTGCTGAGAGAATGACTTAGTGACATGGAAACTGGCTGCTCAGGAAAAGCAATCAGAGGTAGAGTGGGATTCAATCAGATCTCCCAACGTATCTTGTTTTAAGAATATTTTGAGATTACATTGTCTAAAAATATACTTTTAAAAGTATTTTAGGGCCTCCCCAGTGGCGCAGCGGTTGAGCGCTGCGCTGTGGAGCTGTTGGCAGCGGCGACGCGAGTTCGACGCCCGGTGGGGGAGAATCCCACATGGTGTGGCAGACCTCCCCTGCCTCGCCCGCTGCTCCCCTCAGCAGTGTACTTCTGATCTGCCTGTTCTGCTCCCACTCTGTCTCTGGTGAACCCTCTCGCCGCCCCACGCGTCTGGCCTGTACCCCAACTTGTATGTATAAATAAAAAATAAATCTTTAAAAAAAAAAGTATTTTAAAAATACTTTTAAAAATATTCATCCTTTAAGACCAAATACTGGGGCAAGTTAAATGGAGATGTTCAAAGTTAAGTTTGAGTTTGTACAGGTAGGCTCCAAGGGAGTGACAGTAGTCTCTTATTTCTGACCATGTTTTACTGGAGATGATACGGTTCTAAATTTATGGTATCACTGTGACAGTTCTACTTGCCACTATTCTGGAAGGATTAACCCACACAGGTTCATATTAATCTACTCACAAATCAATGGGAGCGTGTTTTTTTTTTTTTAAAGATTTATTTTTTTATTTATACATACAAGCTGGGGTACAGGCCAGAGGCGTGGGGCGGCGAGAGGGTTCACCAGAGACAGAGCAGATAGCAGAACAGGCAGATCAGAAATACACTGCTGAGGGGAGCAGTGGGCGAGGCAGGAGAGGTCTGCCGTGCCATGTGGGATTCTCCCCAGCTGGGCGTCGAACTCGCGTTGCCGCTGCCGACAGCTCCACAGCGCAGCACTTAACCGCTGCACCACCGGGGAGGCCCTAGGGAGCGTGTTATTTCTATGCACTTACTTCTTTGTAAAAGTCAACCCAAAATATTGGAACTTTATAATTATGGGGAAAAGTATCTTAAAATGGAATTATATAATCTCTCTTTTTTTTTTACCATTTCTAAAGAAATGTGCTTTTGCAGGCTTCATGAAATTCATTTTTAAATATGGTGGCTGAAGGGGACGAATTTAGCTGCCTCTTTTCACCAACGACAGTAGTCGAATCATTGCTTGTCAAATTGGGTTCAGCAATTTCCTAATTAGCAGAGGGCTGACATGAGCCTAAGGTGACAGATTACCCTTTGGATCTTGAATTCTAGCTGCTTCTTCATTAATTAAAAGAAAAATAATCACACATGGTAGAATGATTAAAAAAGACCTCCGCCTTTCTACTGAATCTTAGGCGTCTGGAGTCAAGAGACATCAACATTTCCTCTTGCAAATTACATTCTAGGCTTGTTAATTGATTAGTAAATGAGTGAGCTGATCCTAGGTGGGAAAGGGATGAGAGATTAAATAATGGTAGTTGATAAATTTTAAAGGAAATGGTAAGGAATCGATTAAACACCATGTAGTCCTATTACAGGGTAACCCAAAATATAAGCCATTTCCCACCTTCTCAAGGAGAGGATCTAAAGGGGAGCTTCTTTTTTTAAAACATTTTTGTAAATTGATGGAACACTGCTTCATAACATTTTTTGTTATTTAGAGGTTTAGGATCTCCCCCTTCAGGTGTTAGTACCATACCACACCCACCACCAAAATACCCATAGTCCTCCACCATAATCCACCGTGCTCTCTCCTCACTTTGCTTTCTCCTCTGTCTCCCTCACTAATTATACCATACTAACATTTAATTACATATATACAATTATAAAATTGCAACTTTCAATATTAATAAATACATTAAAAACAGATATTCAAAACTGTCTATAATTATCTTAATAATATATGCCTTTCACATTTCTTGAAAATATGTATTCAAGCTTTCCGTGTACATCTTCTAAAGTGGTTTCACCAACAGCAGAGATACATGTTGAAGGTTGTAGTGCATTTGCAGAGAGCACATAATTTTATTGGTCCTATTTCTGAGATAAAACATTATATTTCCACTGGAATATTTATCCTGAGAGTATACAAATATAAAAATTCAGTACATTTTTATATTATTCTTTGATCAAGCATTATCAATGCCCCAACATAACCACTTTCTGCTTTGCTTTTTAAATAAATTTTAAGAGACCTGTTTATAATCAAACACTTGCAATTGTGAGTTCATATCCACAAAGTAATGAGGAAATTTGCATTAAAGTTTTATCAGGCTTTCTCTTCATGCTTGTTAGCCACTTAATACTATATAGTACTACTGGTAAATATGGACAGTAATGATGGGTGAAAATTAAGTAGACTGAGGACCAGCAATAGCAGTCTGTAAGATCTTGGATATAAAGTAACCATACCCTCTTATCTGAGAATTTTTTTTGGGGGGTAAAAAAAACAAACCCTTTGCCTTTTATTTGAACAGGTCCAGCAGTGGTAAATGGGTTTATTTTACCACTGCTTTAAAGCAAATTCATTTTAATTATTATCACATCTGAATTCAATTTTATTTGTATCTTTTACTGGACCAAGTCCCCTGTGGACTATACCTCTCCTTTTGCTATAAGGTCATTTTGTTGGCATAAATATTTTACGAGGGGCTGCCCTGGTGGCGCAAGGGGTTAAGTCTTAGCACTATGAAGCTATCAGTAGCCACTGCTGCATGAGTTTGATCCCTGGCCAGGGAGTTTTCCACATGGCGCAGCAGACCTCTCCTGTCTTGCCCACTGCTCCCCTCAGCAGTGTACTTCAGTAGATCCACCTGTTCTGCTCCCCACTCTGTCTCTGGGGAATCCTCTCACCACCCCACACCTCTGGCCTACACCCCAATTCTTGTATGTATAAATAATCTTTTAAAAAAATATTTTACTAGGGGGCCTCCCTGGTGGCACAGCGGTTAAGCGCTGTGCTGTGGAGCTGTCGGCAGCGGCTACGTGAGTTTGACGCCCGGCCAGGGAGAATCCCACATGACGTGGCAGACCTCTCCTGCCTCGCCCACTGCTCCCCTCAGCAGTGTATCTCCATCTATCTGCCTGTTCTGCTCCCCACTCTGTCTCTGATGAGACACCACCCCACACTTCTGGGCTGTACCCCAGCTTGTATGCATAAACAAATAAATCTTTAAAAAAATACTTTACTAGGGATGGTTAATAAATCTTGAGCGAGGAGCCATCAACTGAGACATGATGTTCTCATGATAGAGGACAAAGCCCGCCCAGGTAAGGCACTTCAAGCTTCTACTTGAACAGGTGTATGTCCCATGCACTTACACTCCACTGTCCAAACAAGTTATGTGGCTCAGCCACTACCAATGGGACAGGAGGATCGACTATCTACTACTGGGGGGAGCATAACATGGGTGAGGAGGGAAGAACTAACTGTGAGAAAATAATACCATCTACTTAACCCTGTTAGCTGATAATCACTTTGCTAAGTTTCTTATAATTTGCAAAATTAGTCTAAACATCTTTAGATCTAAAACTAAGGTCACTTAGTATGAAGGACACATACTGCTCTACAGTATCTACAATGCCCCTGAAACTGGATGAAGATCAATCATATGAAAGTTAAGAGAAGTTACTGTTTTCTAATGTACTTAGAGTTTCTCACAATGCCATTAATAATACTTTCCTGCATGATTTCTCACTTCCCAGAATAATTTTTGTCTTAGACCTATTTGGGATTTTTTTCCCTTCCTGTATCATTCCTTGTCAGTATAGCATCGAAGTCTGGTTCTCTACCAGTTCTCCCAGAGAGTCTAGGAGATATTTAATTTCCTTTAGTATTTCTGCTAAACTAGATAGACTAAACTCTTTTCTATATATATCCCGTGGAATGGATACATAGCTTTAAGAAGTTAATATATAAGAAGCTACCTACCATATGGTAGGCATTTTAAAAAGTCACATCTTTTTTTCAGTCCTATGATTTCATTTTGAAAATGCTGATAAACTTGCTTCTTTTAAAAACCATTCATTTTCCCCCAAAATTCGATGTCCTCAAATTCTTAAGAACTGCTTACCCTAAGTTTTCTCATTGTATCTGAATGCCTGGGGGTGGTATGAACATAAGAAAAAAGCAAATTTCCACCACATTCTGACAATGTCTTAAGTCAATCATATGTCCCAGATTATGAGGTAACTCCAGTTCAAAACTGCTGTCACTATCCACCTAAGTGTATTTTTATGTATGACATGTTCATGTCTTGGTTCACAACTATGTTATCTTTGGAGCTGCTGGGTTGGTGAACACAGGGAGTTTCACGAGAATGGCAGTGGTATGGAAACCTCACACACTTTTCCCTAGACCCTGCCCTTTAAATCTCTTCCTTCTGACTATTCCTATATCCTTTCATATTAAACAGACAAGTTAGTTTTGAGTCCTGCTCCCAAGGGATGTTACTGTGACACTTTGACAAAAGAATTAGAAGGAATACAGAAAGCACAAATCCATCACCAAGAAACACCTTGAAAATTTAGAGCTTACACATGTCATTGCTGGGGAGATATGATTTTTTCTTTTTTTTTTTTTTTTTGTGGCTCTAAGACACTATCACAAGGTGACACTGATAAATCCATTTTCTTGTGAAGATTATAGGAAAGGTAAGATTTGACAGTAAAAGAAATACATACTAAGAGTCTGATTAAATAAACTGTCAAAAGTTAACAAAGAGATGGCACCTGAAGACACTGAGGAAAAGAAGCAAATCTAAATAGAAAAAGGCTGCTAAGAGCCTTCCGAATATTCTCATCAATGACAGATTTAAAGTGATGTTTGAAGGACATTACTGGTGGCCTAGGGGTTAAGTCTCAGGCTATCACCAGAATGGCCTGATTACTATCTCCGACCCATAAGGTGCAGCAAACCTCTCCTGCTTCGCCCGCTGCTCCCCTCAGCAGTGTATTTCAGTCGATCTGCCTGTTTTGCTCCCCGTTCTGTCTCCGGTGAATCCTCTCACTCCCCACACCTCTGGCCTACCCCCTTGTTCTTCTATGCAAGGGGGTACATGAAGTAGATGAAAAGAATGCAGAAATTAGGCTTCTGAATCCACTTGTTTCAAAGATTAGTGAAAAAAAGAAAATAAGGCACTAAGAACAACAAGAACTTCATGAAAAAAAGATGAGTGGGAAGAAGCGAAAGGAAAAGCACATGATACAGAAAGTTCTGAGAGTTAGATGATGAAAAAGATGCTGTAGGAGGTCAGGTACCAGCTCAGGGTCTCCACTAGGAAGAAACCGGAAACAGCGGGAATGCTGAGGGAGATGAGCAGACTGTTCTCACATCCCAGACTGATAATATCAAAGTCAGAGAAGAACTCAGAAACTTCAAAGATTCTGTCCCAAAACAAGCTGATGAATAAAACCCTTGAAGATTGTTTGAAACTTGGGGAGAAAAAAAAAAGGTGTATGTGTGTGGGGGGAGGATACTGAGTGTGTTGAATACCACAGTTGGGCTGCAAACAATTGACGTTCATGTTAAAGATGCCTGAATGGCAGAAGCCACAGTGGGAGGCTGGGAAACAGCACCAAGAAGAGAAACCCCTGGTGGCTCAACTGGTCACCTGAAGTCCAGACACAGGACAGGATGGACATTTCATTGATTTTGGGAATAATCCTACAGTGAAATAAAAGGAAGAACTGTCCTCCAAAATGATCGCCACACAGAGAACACACATTTTAAAAGGTCGATGCAAATTTTCATTATAGCTACAAAGATAAAGATATGACACCTCATCGCTAGGCCTCAGGCAGTGAAGCTGGGTGCTCCCAATGACCAGGGCGTCCATCCCAGGTTGCTTTTTGTAAGTAGTTGCTCCCCATAAACCTTGTCTTGGTTTTAATCAAGAAAACCAGGCAATTTCTTGTAATATTGCGAAATGAGTATCATAAAATGAAAGATTATCCTGTGCTCAGAACGAAGATTGCTCAAGTTCTAGAATTTTTTTCTTGCCCTGCTGCTATTTAGCATTTAACCACAAGAAATACCATTCCTGGTGACCTAATACTTATGCATTGGCCATGTTTGTGTTTATAAATATTTGCTGACAGATGTGTTGCTTGTTTATGTGTTAGTTTTAAGATTTAAAGAGACAATTTTATACCACAAGAACAGAATTGAGCGCCTCCCTGGTGGCGCAGCAGTTAAGCGCTGCACTGTGGAGCTGTCGGCAGTGGCACGGCGAGTTTGACACGCAGCCGGGGAGATTCCCACATGGTGCTGCAGACCTCTCCTGCCTCGCCCGCTGCTCCCCTCAGCACTGTATTTCCGTCGATCTGCCTGCTCTGCTCCCCACTCTGTCTCAGGTGAACCCTCTCGCCACTCCACGCCTCTGGCCTGTACCCCAGCTTGTATGCACAAATAAATTAAAAAAAAAATAGTATTTAGTGGCACATACCTAAAGAGATGGCAGGTACTGATTATTTGAACTTGGCACAAGATTAAATACAAACATTTCCTGTTTATTAAGTTCAATGAGAGATATAATTAGCTGGGGAAAACATTCATAAAGATAAATATTCACATTTGAACAACAATAAAAATACACCATCTTGAATATAGCCACTTCAGTTAACAGCAGGGAAATATAAATTCAGTATCTGTGATATGTTAATTATCTGGTTGACCATTATGCATGTCTTCTCTGAAGAGGGTCATGAACCCAAATGCTGAAGAAATACTATGGCAGCCAGGGTACCCCTTCTAATGCATTCAGACTGAGACAGGGGTGGCGGGGTACTGACTGAAGAAGTGGGGAGACATGATAAAAGAAAGGGCTGCCATGTTTGGGATTTATGGTGTCTGTGGTTCCTCGGTATTCTCTTTGGCATGGAAATAACATTCATTTATTTAATATTTGAATTGTTTTATATAATTAAAAACATTCACTTATGGAAAATATTCTATATTTTAAAAGATGTATTTTTTAATTAAAACAGAAAGATCATTCATAATTCTACCATTGAGAGAAAAACCACTATTAATATTTTGGGCTGTGATTTGAGTCTTTGTTTTTCTACTTATGTTCATTAATTTTTTCCAGCTAAATGTAAATCTATTTTTATTGAGATAACATTGGTTTAGAACACCAACAAATATCACGATTCCACATATATGTGGAATAGAAAGACATTAATTTTTTAAGACAGCCTTTCATACTGTAAATATTTGTAATTTGGTTTTTTTTGCATAGCACGCTATCTTGAATCCATTTCCCAGTCTAGAAAACCATTTACTACATCATCCTGATAACTGCATATAGTATTTTACCATAAAGAGATTATAAAACTTTCTAAGACAAGTTTCTTATTAATTTTTTCTCCTATTTTATTTTCCAGGCATAACTATTTTGACATGTTTACAGGTAAATCTTCATGCAAATGATAGAATGAAATAGTGCAAATCCCAGGTCAAAGAGTATATATATTTTTTCAATTTTAAAAACATATTAGAGAGCCTCCCTGGTGGCACAAGGGGTTAAGTCTCAGCACTGTGAAGCCATCCAGAGCCACTGCAGCAGGAGTTCAATCCCTGGCCAGGGAACTGACCCAGATGGCGCAGCAGATCTCTCCTGTCTTGCCTGCTGCTCCCCTTAGCAGTGTATTTCAGTAGATGGCCTGTTCTGGTCCCCACTCTGCCCCTGGTGAATCCTCTCACCCCCAGCTCATGAATGCATATATAAATAAATCCTTTAAAAAAGTAAAAACAGAAACATAGGGTCACTTCCTCCAGAAAATTTGCATCAACTGACATTTAGTTCAAAAGTGCTTGCAAGAGGAGCAGCTTCCCTATCTGTCACTGCAGGGTAAACGAGAGGGTCATCAGGTTTTTCTGCCCTCCCCTGGATAACAGACCTCTACGGGCCTACACACATGCCTGATGGCGGGCACCTGGAGTAGGCTGTGGGCCTGCGGCAGTGGGCGCACCTGGGCCAGAGACCCCGCTTCTCCGCAACAGCAGCAGAAGAGCAGCAGGCGCGGCAGAAGCAGCAGAGGGAGCAAAGAGCAGCCCCTGGAGCAGAGGACCGTTCTGGGTGCAGCAGCGAGCCCACGAGCCGCGACCAGAGAGCCCAGAAGAGTGAAGAGTCTCGGGGCGCTGGGAGGCCTGCAGCCCCCGCCCCACTGCCTGCTCTGTGCCTGGCCGCCTCCCCACAAGAGCCCACTCAAAGCAAAACATCACCGAGGATCCCCAGAACTCCTCCTTTTTAAACCATCTGCGCAGCTCCATAGAGAACTTGCTCCCTGGCGCCCTCCCGTCGCTACGCACTGATAATGGATATAATCTTGCTTTTCCTCCATCACCAGCCTGAGAGTTAAATGATAACACCTTTCAGAAATGGCTGCACTGCTGTCGCCTCCTTTCCACCCTCAGGGTGAGCCGCCTTCTAGCGGCTGAGCCACCTCCCGACCAGCGGCCCCAGCCTGAGCTGGGCGACAGCAGGACATTGAGGACCCAGGGGCCCTTTACCTTGACTTTCCTCCTTGGCCACAGCCTCCGCACCAGCCGCCAGTGCTCCCTCGACCCTCCTCAGGACCAGGAGGAAGTGGAGACGACGCGCGGCCTCCCGCGGGTGCTCCTGGGAGAGGCGGCCACGCATGCGCAGACCGCCAGCCACGCCCCCCGGGCCAGCGCCGAGTGAGCGCGTGCACCCAGCGCGGGGGAGCATGGGTGGCGCGCCTCGATGCTGCGTGGCCAGGGCGCCTGTGTGAGAGGCGAGTGGCCAGCCCTGGCGACAGAACCACAGGGAGTCGAACTCCCAGATGGAGGCAGCTTGGATCTGGTTGGTGCCAGATGCAGAGGAGCCGCGACCAGCGTGAGCCTGGCGTCGCCGACATCAGCATGGCTGGCTGGCCTGCGCGCCTGGGTGGCGTGGCGCTGACCTCAGCAGGAGCTGCCCGCAGAAGCTTCTCCCAGGTTCTCAGGTCTACGCTGTAAGTGCCTCTTTCCTCCTGTGATGCCCCTTTCCGTTTGGAAGTCACAGGCGGTGCCACTTCAGTGGGCTCTGCTGCAGGAATCTGAGGGCACGCTCCTCAGTTTGCAGGGCAGCAAGGGCTCGGGCTATTTTGAAAGTTTCCCTTCAAGTTACCATGGGAACCCAGAGCCATGCACGGTGGATCCCTCTCTGGGTAGCAGGGAAAGGACGGGAGTTGTCATGTAATTTGCATGGTGACGGTGGTGATGGTTATGATGAACTTAGAGGTTTTTCATATGTGCTGTCTCTTTGAGTTTTTTTTTGTTTCTGAGTGACCTCCTGATTTCCCCTTGTTTTTCTTTTCTTACCATGTTGCTGGCATCCCTCATGTGGTAACTAGTTTAAACTAGTTTAAACTAGTTCCTCAAACATTGCAAATGTACTTTCTCAGTCTGGGCTTTCTTTTTAAAATTGTTTAAGGGTACTTAAGAAGCAGGTTTGATTTATATTTTGTTATGGTCTGGGGCCAAGGATAAGTGTTGAAAGTAGAGTTTTCAGGAAGACCAATGTCAATGGCAGCAGGCTGATTTAGACAGGAAAGTTCAAGACATTAGTCCAGAATGAAAAGGTAAAATGAGAGTAGAGTCAGAGATGGCAGCAAAGCAGAATGAATAAATATCAGGTGCCTTTTAAGAAAGAATAAGCACTAGATCTAAGGAGATATGAGTCACAGATGATTTCAAAGTTTGAGATCAAGAAAAATATACCAATGCTAGAAATAAAGATCCCTGGCAAGCTGCACCTTCCTTTTTCTCAAAGTTGTTTTTGTTTGATTTAAAATAAATTGAATTTGGGTAACAATAATCTGCACATATAGACATCGGAGAGTTCTTAGAATTTTCCTTCTAGCATGTATTTGATAGCATTTTCAAATAACCAAACTCATATTTTGTTCCGTTCTATTATTAGTCAGTCTGTGTTGTCAGCTAGTGGCTACCAGGTCAAGAGACTTTGCTGAGTGCCCTCTAACCTTTTGTGAAGTTGTGTTTCTCCTACTGGGTGAGCCAGGCCCAGGGTCCTGGGTGAGCCATTGCAATGATCTTCTGTGACCTTAGATCCCAGTGCCAGTCTGCTTCTACTCTGCCCTGTATTTCAGAGCCTCCAGGTGTTGCTCAGCCTAAACCTAAGCTTGCTACATCCAGATAATTGTGGGCATTGATAGATGGCGTGGCTCATCAATATCAAGAAAAAGGAAAGATTAAAGGATGTTCTGGGTTGTTCAAGGTGTTCTGGGTTGAGGCATGAGGGTGGACTTATGAGAATGGTCACAGCATAGGGTAATGCCCACCAGAGACCCTCACCCATGAAGAGGCACTCAGCACCCTGGTGGGCAGAAGTGGGCATGGCCAGCCTGTCCAGCACCCCGGTGCTGACAAGTGGACACACACTGAAGTATCCACTATGATGGAGGTGGGGACTGTAACGTCCCAGTAGTGTCACAGGCTCCTACTTCCCAAAGCTACGGAATGGCCAACCTGGCAGCAGCAGCAGAAACCATTGCTCACCCTCCTAGTAGCACCACCGAGTGCCTTGGAGGCCAGCTGAGTACACTGGCTCTCTTCCACCTCAGAAGGCACAGTGATTGATTTTGACAGGCACAGACACATTTTACCATTACAGAGTTGTTTCCTGCCCATGGAAGCCAGCATCACTGTCCTAGGGTCTATAAAAGGTACGATCCATCATTTCAAGTTTCCACATCATGTCAGGTCAAATCAAAAGGACTCTTTATAGAAAAGGGGGTTTGCAGTGGGTCCATGACACAGTCCCCTGGTCACAGTAATTGCCATTCAGAAGCTGCTGGACGGCTAATGTGATGGAGGAGCCTGCTGAAGGCAAAGTTGAAGTGCCACTTCAGGGTGGACACTTAGAGGAATACCAATCCTCAGTACAAAATGCTCACTTTAATTCAGGGATGTTTATAAGTTTCTGTCCGAGCCTCCCTGGTGGCGCAAGGGTTAAAGTCTCAGCACTATCAAGCTATCACCAACCACTGCAGCCTGAGTTCAATCCCAGCCACGGAGCTGACCCACATGGCGCAGCAGACCTCTCTTGCCTCACCCGCTGCTCCCCTCAGCAGTGTATTTCAGTAGATCTGCCTGTTCTGCCCCCCACTCTGTCTCTGGTGAATCTCTCATGCACCTGCACCTCTGGCCTACACCCCAGTTCTTACATGCATAAATAAATAAAAATAAAAATCTCTAAAATATATATATATATATATACTGTGTCCCTCGGAAGCAGCATACATGGGTCAGGAACCAAAATGTAGGAGCAGGATTAACACTGCCTATCGGGACTCTCAGTGACTCACTAGCTAAGTTGTTCTTGTCATCCTTGCCACTCTGGGTACTCTTCCAAAGTGGCACACTTCCACCTGAACACACAGCACGAGTCCTGTGGAACGTAAGCTAATAATTATCTCCTTGACATTTCACGCTCCTCTTGCTAGCGAGCAGGATGCAGGTGGAGCTAGCTGACATTCCAGCAGGAGAGCAGTTGCCTCTCCCCACCAGCAGAAGTAGTGCAAAGGGGGCAGGGAGCAATACGAGGGGTACTCAGATGACACTGGCGCCGTGTTGTGCTGTGCACCAAGCTTTGGCGGTTCATGAAAACGTTCAGTAGCACTTACCTGAGAAGGGCTTGGCGACATGGGATTCAAACCCCTAGGGGTGGGGGTCTCATGACACAGGCATGAAGGATTCTCTCATCTGCTGAGAGCAACATGTCAGAGGACTCTCCATTTATCAGCAATCTCGGGCCTCAAGAAATCTGCAATACCCAAGATTACCCTTCCTCTCAGCAGCAACCTATATCTGATGATGAATCAACATGGAGGGTATGAAAACTCACCCTCTAACCAGTTTGGGGCAACTCTGAGGAACTGTACCAACTCTGAAGTCCTAAAACCTTCGCTGGAACATTCTTCCTTGCCCAGACCTGCCTCCTCGACTCCCCAGTATTTGATCGTAAGATCTTGTCCCAACAGACATCCTCCATTCCCAAACCACTGCTTCAGCGTCTGAATTGGGCCACGTCTAGCCTGAGACAACACGTTTATTTAAGGCTCCGGGCACGGACTGGCTGGGGATGTTATGCACTATGTGGCATGCGGAATGTATATTTTTTTTATTTAAAAAATTTTAATTCTAGAGCACAGTCAGTCCCAAAGTTTTCAGATCAGAGCTTGGGGGCCCCTGTGGCTTGTGGACCTTTATTTGGTAACAAATAAAATAATCTGCATAGGGAAGAAAGACCATAAAGATCCCATCCGTGAATCCTGCCTGCCTGCCTGTGGCCAGCTCTTTCACCTTCTGTGTCTTCTCTTGTCTTTGCAAACATCATTCTTTCTCTACTAATGTGTGACTCAAGAAACTTTCCCAGGCCTTTTTCTCCACATTATATCCTTTTAAAAAAAAAAAAGTTTCATTTATTTATACATACAAGCTGGGGTGTAGGCCAGAGGTGTGGGGTAGTGAGAGCATGCACCACAGACAGAGTGGGGAGCAGAACAGTCAGATCCACTGAAGTACGCTGCTGAGGGGAGCAGCAGGCGAGGCAGGAGAGGTCTGCCGCGCCATGTGGAAAGCTCCTGGCTGGGGATCGAACTTCTGCTGCAGTGGCTCTGGATAGCTTCACAGTGCTGCGCTTATCCTGTTGCGCCACCAGGGAGGCCCATCCACATTATATCCTTACACAGATACCTGGAAGACCTAATATTCATTTTTAAGCTTTTACCAGAGTGTATCTTTCCTAGTCCAAGTATGTAAATATTTCCCAAGGAATATCCTCTTCTTATTTTCTACACTGAAAATAAAAATCAGCAAATCATTTTCTACTAACACCCCAAGCTGTTTTCTCCTCAACAAGTTACAGAAATTGCTTGGTGAGAGTGGGCACGAGTCACTAGAAAGATTCCAACTAATCATTAGAATATACATTTTATCAGCATTTCTCAGAACCAAAAGCTTTCCTAGCAACACTGCGGTTTTAGAAGTGTCCTCCAGCGTTACAGCGCCATCAAGTGGTAAAGTGAAGCTGTACGCTTTCACTTTAATTTTCCTGCTACTGTGGAATCTCAGTGCGACTGTATTTATCATCAAATAGTTCCTTGTTTTAACACACAAATGAATCATTTTTAATTTAGAAATTATTTCTAATTATTTACTTATGGACAGGTAGAGTTCTTACATTATGTCTTGCTGTGAAAAGAAAAGAAACCACAGGTTACTTAATGTCAACTATTGACATTTTGAATCTTTGAGTATTTCTTTTTAAAGTCTTTTTTAAAATGTTTTATTATTATTAATTTTTTTTAAGATTTATTTATTTATGCATAAAAAAACTGGGGTGTAGGCCAGAGGTGTGAGGTAGTGAGAGGACGCACCAGAGACAGAGCGGGGAGCAGAACAGGCAGATCGACTGAGATACACTGCTGAGGGGAGCAGCAGGCGAGGCAGGAGAGGTCTGCCGCGCCATGTGGGAAGCTCCCCGGCTGGGGATCAGACTCATGCTGCAGTGGCTCTGGATAACTTCATAGTGCTGAGACTTAAACTGTTGCGCCACCAGGGAGGCTCTTTAAGTAGATTTCAATTACTCTTTGCATCTGGAAAGGGCTGTTAGCAGGCCCAGACCTCACTGACCCTGGTCAGAGATCCAGTTCCCTGTACCCGGGCATCTCCATATAGTGACGCACAGCTGGCATCTTGCTGCTTAGAGCACAGCTCCAAGAGACAAGAAAGGAAGAGCAGAGGGAAGGCACAGTCCTTTTGTGACTTAACCCTAGAAGTGATGACCCATGCCTTTTGCTGATTTGAATTAGAAAGGCATCAGTAGGTCCCACGACACTCAGGGGAAGGGTTACAGTCCAGCTGGATTGCTGGGGCTGGGGGCTCGGGGAGGGGCTGTCTTGGGGACTGCCTGACACAAGAGCTTTTCTGAAAAACAGGCGCAACCTCCAAAATGTTCAGACTTGATGAAAACTGGAATACACTATCATTCCCAGGAACTAATAATGTCGTCACTTACCGTGTTTGCAATGCTCCAAGTCTAATCCTCAATGCTATCTATACATTTACCGATGACTTGTTAACTCTCCAATCCTCATAACAACACTATAGAGTAAGGCGGGTTATTAGGCCCTTCTTAAAGCTGAGGAGACTGAGGCACAGAAAAAAATTATGTCGCTTGTTAGGATTTAAAAATGTGCCACCTGACTCCAAGGAGAGAATAAAACTTACTAATATCTCTGTTTGTTGTACAATAAAAAAAAATGTAAATTGAAAAGGGGGCAGCATTGAAAACAGGTAAAAAGAGAGAAAAAATATCCCACTGCTGTTTGACTAGTTAGGGAGTAGCACAAATTACTTAGCCAGCTTCCACACAAACCGAAATATATTTTAAAAAATAATTAGGGGTCTCCCTGGTGGCGCAGCACTTAGGCGCCTCGCTGTGGATCTGTCGGCAGCGGCAACGTGAGTTCGACGCCTGGCTGGGGAGATTCCCACATGGCGCGGCAGACCTCTCCTGCCTCGCCCGCTGCTCCCCTCAGCAGTGTGTTGCCGTCCATCTGCCTGTTCTGCTCCCCACTCTGTCTCTCGTGAACCCTCTCGCCGCCCCACACTTCTGGCCAGTACCCCAGCTTGTATTCATAAATAAATAAATCTTTAAAAAAAATTATGAGAAGCCATGCTACTTTAGAATGTATTACCTCCTTTCTAAATGAAATGTAAAATGTGAATCTTGTAATCTGATTAATAAATTAAACAGTAAAAATAATTATAGATTATACTCCAAGATGTTTTTTTAATTCCCTTAGGCTCCCTAAGTTTATTACAGTAAACTGTTAAGCAGGTACAGTGTGTATCATCAAAAAACAAATGCACAATAAAGGGCTTAGGATATGAAAATTCTGGTGTCACAAGGAGAAAGGTTGTGCTTTGATTTTTAGCCAGCAGAGGGCAGTATTTTATTGTTATCTAAGTTGTGCTTTGATCTTTAGCCAGAAGAGGGCAGTATGTGATTGCTGTAGAATGGAATGTTATAAATAAAATACGTGTTATGTATACATGAACACATATATAGCATATACACACACACCTAAAATCTAGAAATACTAGATCTCTGAATAAAAAGTGATGAATCAGAACATCTCCAAACTATATACTGACATCTTTTAATGAAAATAATTTCCCAATGAGTTTTTTAAGTACATTGCTTGCTCTCCACATGAGAATTTTGCAAGCCTAGATTTCATTAGACAGGTCATCACTATGTTTTATTATGGCCAGGGGTTTAGGATGGAGGAAGATCATTCACTTCACTGTTGAAACTGAAGGGACTGTCAGAGCCCCTAGTCTAACCCCCTCATTTTATAAATGAGATGACCAGAGTTTAGAGACGTTGTATGGCATGCCCGAGACTCCTAGCCCACTAATGTTGTCTGAGGATCCAGCTCCCAGTCTTCCTGTGAGCACCGCCCTGCTAGGCCCTCCAGCCCACTGTCACATCAGCACATCCCCTGAACACTGACATGCAGAGTTAACCATTCATGTCAGCACTTCCAGCAGCCTTAGTGGCAGGAGAAAAGTAGCAACTTGCTCCTAAACATGGATGTTGATACAAATTAAAATATTAACATTTTCACTGGACTGTTCTTAAATGTTCCTGGTGAAACACAATTCATTCCTTATCCAAATGAAATCAAAATGTACCCACCCCAGTCAAAAGAGGAATAGCAAACCCTACACTAGTTTCTCTGTTGCCCCAAAGACCTTCAGTCTCCAGCAAATAGAGCCAGAAGCAAATGAGAAACCAAGATCTTTGGAGATTAAGTGACCTGCTCAAGGGTACAAATCTGCAAGTGCCAGAAACCGTGGACCATATACAGTTTGTGGGATTCAAAGTTCCGTGATGACATCGCCTGGTGTTGCTCCAGTGATTAAACTATCTTAGGAGGCAAAGGGGATTTTGCAATTGTAATAAATGCTACTAATCAGTTGACCTTAAATTTGAGAGATTATTCAGGTGATTTAATCTGATCATAGATGATGGCTATTTTCTCCATTTGTGGGTGGAAAAGGGCATCAGAGATTTTCAAAGGATGAGAGGCTCTGGACCTGAGGAATGAACTGACTGCATTGTTGGTGTGAAGGAGCCAAGTATGAGTAAAGACGAGTCTGAGAGCCACAGCTGACAGGCAAGGAAATGAAGACCTATAACTGCAAGCAAGGAACTCTTTTGAGAACCTGAATGAATTTGGACATGTATTCTTCCCCAGAGCATCCAGAAAAGAACCCATCCCCAGTGGTGCCTTCATCTCAGTTTCCTGAGACCTAAAAGCAGGAAACTCAAAGGTGTCCACATGCGGTTTTGACCTTGAACTGTGAACTAATAATTGGATATCTTTTAAGCTGCTCTTATGAAGTAGTGTGTTTTGGTGCATTGCAAAAGAAAACAAATATTGTGTCAAACTTAAAAGCAGAAAGCATTTGACATTTTAAGAAAGAGGGACTTCAACATAAAGGATTTTGTTGCACAAAAGTTGAAAGAGGGCCTCCCTGGTGGCGCATTGGGTTAAAGCACTGCGCTGTGGAGCAGTTCGACTTCCGGCCTGGGAGAGTCCCACATGGCGCAGCAGACCTCTCCTGCCTCGCCGGCTGCTCCCCTCAGCAGTGTATTTCCGTTGATCTGCCTGTTCTGCTCCCCACTCTGTCTCTGGTGAACCCTCTTGCCGCTCCACGCCTCTGGCCTACACCCCAGCTTGTATGCATAAAAAAAAAAGTTGAAAGATCAGAAAAGCTAACCAGAAGATAACGAGGCAACTCTTTTAGCATCTCCAGAAAGCTGTGCTCACCCCCAGTTGGAGGGCCTTTGGAAAGTGTGTGCTGGGGTCCAGGGTTCTGGAGTCATTCCGCAGACACTGGCCCCATAGCAGCCTGTCTGGGGGGCACTCAAGTCTTTGGATGAGCCTTATCATCTGCCAGACACACAGCCAGAGGCACAGGAAGGGTATTTCTTCTCACTAGTGCTTCTCGTTGGTCAGATCCCATAGAACAAATCCTCAGCAGTGTTGCAAAAGAAGAGCTGTTTTTCGTCAGTTCGTTCATTCACCTCCCCTTTGACTAATTCTTCTCACTCATTTGCCCCAATCCCATCCCATCTGGCCTGAGGGCACCCATCATGGCACTCCACGTTAGATCTTTCTTTCTTTTCCTCTCTCTCTCTTCGTCAATGCCAAGTGCTCCGTGTTCCTTTTTGGTTTTAAAATGTACCTCATTGTCCTGTCTCCTTAAAACAAATTTTAGAGAAGTTTCTAACTTGACACATTGTTTTGTTAAAAATATAAGGTAAAAAATGAATTAATAACTAATTGCTGAGGAACAGAGAATAATTATTCCATTACAGAAAGAATGTTGATGTTCACTAGATTTAAGTGTCATGTTAAACTCTGCTCATACTCTAGTCATAATTTATAGCCTTTCCTACATTCAATAAACCTGTCCCAGTATCTTCAAGGCAATCAATCTCCTGGAAACTAAAGATGAATTCATCTGAGGAGAAGCAGACTGAGTAAGCAGGAGTTTGTCATCTGCTGTTGGTGACAGACACTGAAAAAGGACGGCTTTGGCTGCTGGATCAAGGATGCAATTCCCTCATTTCAGTGGGCGATGGATTAAGTGAAAGACTACATCAAAACAATAGGATATGGTGAATGGCTTTTCGTATTGCAACACAGTGTATATAAGGGATATTCTTGTAGGGTTTTTTGGTTTTTTTGTTTTGTTTTTAAAGATTTATTTATTTATGCATGCAAGAACTGTGTGTAGGCCAGAGGTGTGGGGTGGTGAGAAGATTCACCAGAGACTGAGTAGGGAGCAGAACAGACAGATCTACTGAAATACACTGCTAAGGGGAGCAGCAGGTGAGACAGGAGAGGTCTGCTGTGCTATTGGGAAGCTCCCTGGCTGGGGATCGAACTCATGCTGCAGTGGCTGCAGATAGCTTCATAGTGCTGAGACTTAACCCCTTGCGCCCCTAGGGAGGACCCTATTCTTGAAGGCTTTATCT